>JAHWFP010075136.1:139105-164276 GCA_023313725.1 Lithobius niger
CCCCCCCCCCCCCCCCGCTCGTTAAACCCTTTGAATCTTTGAACGTTGCTACTTGGCGACATCGAAAGAGAACGAAAGTATGGCCATAAAAAACTTACAGTCATACTTTTGCACCAATGGTCCACCAATAAGTGATTTATTGTGCGCCTTTTTTGCTAACAGGTTCCTCGGACTGAAAGAAAGGTCATCGGCTGGGCTTCGGACTTTTCTTTCAGTCCTCGAAACCTGTTAGCCAAAAAGGCGCACAATAAATCACTTATCGATACACCATTGTTGCAAAAGTATGGCTATAACTATTACTTTACTAGGTCTTTGGTCTTGACACTGTATGATATTCCTAGATTTTCACTTAAGGACGATGATGCTGGTGGAATATTGTTGCCGTAAAGTTTTGAAAATTATAAATTGTTGATTTAAAAGTGGTAAGTCCAAAAATCGGTGTCAACAACCGATGGCTGGCTAGTTGCTGTGAAGTCGATGGGAGAAATATAGGTGCTGGAGACAACTTCGTAGCATCAATTAATACTATTAGCCTTCATGAAAATTTCCTCACAAAGGGTGGGGGGGGGGGTTGGGGTTTATATCCACTTGCCAAAATGACTCAATCCCCCTTCACGAACATTTCTACTACGTGCTGGTACTGGAGTATGTGTCCTAATGTATTTTAGGCAATGGGAAAGGGATACAAGAGCAGTATAAGACAATTATAGTCTTCTTAGTCTGATGTGCACGCGGAGCGTCTTTAAATGGGTACTTAACAATAAGCGCTGTGCATAAAAATGGTAATAGGGTAGTCAAAGCTAGTTAGAGCCACACAGCGTCACAGTAGGTTATTTAAACAAGCTAAAAAAAAAGAATTAATTAAACGCTTGCTAATGAATGAGAAGTTATATTTAGAGTGTGAGGTAGGTTAAGGTTCGGTTAATTTCGGGATGTTTTGGACGTAGAATGCTACAACATCTTCGGGTTTTGAATGGCCCCTAATTAGCAATGATGATCATAATCGACAGCAATTAAAACAGATCTCAAAAGATAGCGACAAAATTGCATCTTTCTCCCAATTCGTTTTTTTTTTTTGTTTAGTAATGCATTAGAACCAGGATTCCACAAACTTTTCAAACTAAGGGCCATATAGCACAGTTGCTTATCTTTTGCGGGCCGGATTTTTTCTCGTCTGGTCCTATACGGGTTTCTGCGGTGGCTATTCACCCCCCCCCCCCACCCACTACACCCCCTGGTATAGTGAAAAGACCTTGCCCCAATATCAAACACCGGTTATGCTGTGTTTTTGTAAATTAAGATTACAGTATTTTTCCACCTTCTCCACAAAGTTACAATTGTTCCTCACTGTTGGCAGTTTATCGATGTTTAGATTTAAAAATGGATGCTCCAATGCTAAGTAGTGCATGCAGATATTCATCAGCCATTCCTGAAAAAAGCTGAGATCTTCCTAATTTCGAAAACGTAACCTTCGCTTCACTCAGGGGAAAGGAAAATATACCTTCAAAAGGATAAACAACTGAAAAATCGCATTTATTGAACATAAAACACGGGCCGGATAAAAGCGCTTCGCTAACTGCATCTGGCCCCCGGGCCGTAGTTTGGAGACCCCTGCATTAGAGACCATAATAAATATGCTTTGCATGTACTTGCAATTTCACAATTCATCTTGATGTGAGGATTGGTCACTTAAAGTTATTTTAATCCTATTGTGAAGCAAAACCGATGTTGGCTTCCATAGCAACTACGATAGGAAGCACAGGGATGTAAACCGCAGAGATAACTAAAATGATAAACATTTAGAATTGTTTTATTAATTGTGGGTTATAGCTTAGGTGAAATACTCTGATCATTTCAGTAGTATCGGAAACTGCACATATCGGCAAAATGATGTTTAATAGAAAATGGAAGCGATGCAAGGCCCAAACTAATAGACTCGCTTCTAAATTTTTAAAAAAGTGAAGGAGTACAAAATTTAGAAATAGTTGAAATACGCCCACAAGTGTTGTTATTGAACTATTAATAAATTGTTCAGTGCTAGAAATTGTAGAGTAATACATCGGTAATTATTCGTATCAGCTCTTGATCCTTTTTTGTTAACTGATGTTGGCATTTTAATTTAAACACTATTTGGCCAAATTTCCTTTTAAGTAATTTTAATTATGAGTTTAGAACAGCGGAATTAAATTCTTTAAGTGTTACAGCAGGAAGCTGTCAGTCCCACTTGAGTTTTTCCTTTTTAGTATTTTGTTTTAACTCCTCGTTTATATTTTGAATCGTATGTTTTTATGCTTGTACTGTGCGCTTGTTCATTCTAAGTTGGATGGTGGTTCTGTTACGCATGAATCAGCTAGCAATACCTTACTTAAGATTTGTATTGCATACATATTGGGAGGTTCGCAATGCGCTGGGTAAATTTCATTCTAGCTTGTGGAGATCATGTAGTATGCGAAAGAAAGGGAGCCCTCCTTGTCGTTCCGTCTTATGCAACTAACCTGCGTGGTATGCTTAAGCAGCTTTTGACCAGAGTGAGGAGTCTAGCCGGGGCTCCGATTCAATGGGAGAATTTGCACTTTGTCAGCAAATTTAAATAGTGAGTCTGTAGGGTTTAATTTCTCTTGGATGGCGGACCATGAACTCAGGACGAGTCTGCTAATGACGGTGGCATTTCTTGAATCCAATTACTCGCTTTTTGCCTTCCAGAAGCCTGACTCTCTGCCGAAAGATACTTAGAGGAGGGTTGCATCCTTTTGGAACGCTTCAGCAGGTGTACAAGTCATGTCTTCATTGATGGGTCCAAGGTTGACCCATCGGTGGGATTCACTGTTTCCTGTGTGTATGGTATTACTATATGCAATTGGTTTTGCCCTTAGCTTTGCTGCTAGATATCTTCAGGAACTGTTTATTATCTTCACTGAATCCAATATAGCAATACAGACCACCAATTTCTTTGATTCACGCAATCCCATGGTGCAGCCGACTATCTTCTGCATTGTTTTTCTGTGGGTCTTTAGCGAATCTTCGTTTTCATTTTTCTATCGCTCTTTAGCTACACCTGGATACTTTACAGTCTGAGTTGTCGCAATTTTGTTCCTCCTTTAGCACGTTTTTCTACTGGCAGCTTGTTATAGCATTTCTATTGTGTACGCATTGTTGGTCAAATAAGGTTGGATTTGTTTTAGCATGGGCGCAAGCCACTGCCTTGACGTGCCCTTCCCTTCATAGCCTTCCTTCCTTCCTTCCTTCCTTCTAGTGATGAGTGAGCATACGTCTTCAATACGAGGAAGCACTTAGCCGGCAGCACAAGCAAATATCCATAAAAATCAGTTAAAACTTATATTTGTCGGAATTATCGGAATTGTGAGAATATATTACTCTTTTGTGGGGCTTAAATATAAGCCTTGCAACGACTGCTAATGGTATTTAAATCTCAATAACTATTTCATCAACCTGGATAAGCCTTTTTGCATTGCTATTATTGATATTTACCAGCTTTAATGCCCAAAAGCTACACAACTAACAATGCGGTTATAATATGTTAAATTCTTGTGTAATTTTGCGCACTTTTCGGTCTTTTTCGTCAGAAGAACTTCTTCTAACCAGAAATAAAACTATCTCAACTAAGATCCTAGGTATTTTCTAGTAAAATTGTCCATCTGCTTCCCACGATAACCTTAACAGTTGAACAGGAATTTAATTCGATAAATAAATACAGACAGAAACCTATTTTCGTTGCGTTTTGGACCTAAATGTCAGACTGCCCGACCAGGAATTTAACCCTTTACATTTGAGACCAAAAGCCATACTTACATGACCACTAGGAAACGGACATTGGCCTCACATGAAACACACACATAAACGTAAAGCAAACATCTTTCCAATCGCCATTGGCATGTGTTTGCTCATGTGTATATGTGTGTGTGTTAAAGGCTGCTGATGGCCGTTTCCTTCCTTATGTCAATGTCAATATAGCTTAGCAGTAGGACTACGGCCTTTGGTCTTAAAGGCTGAGGGTGCAATTCTCGCTCAGGCAAACTGACATTTCAATTCAAAAGTCAACGGAAATAGGTTTGCATCTGGATTTATTTATTTATCACTCATCGACCCGCATTGGCTTTTCATCCTGTAATCTGTTTCGACTACTTCCATTTATCCAAAACAAACTAGTCTGTGGCAAAAAATCTCTTGTCCCATGGATACTGCCATACTAATCAACCGTCTAATTAAAATTGCTGAAGCCATCTTGGAACGTATGACATTACAGGACACACATTATCTACCAGTGAACATACGTATCATAGATAAAACGGAGTAAAACCAATTTTGCCTTTTGCTTTTTCATTAAATATACTGTCATCACTTTCAGTCCGGTCTAAACTTTGCTGGCCGAGTGAGCGATGTGAGCGAGGTTCAATACTCGGCTGAATTTCGATTTAGTTGGTCTCCTTGTCTGTGTTTTTGTCTGTATGGGAATGGTAGTGTTCACTGTTTTATTCTGATTTGGTCAAATTTCATGGCGACAACAAGGAAATCTTCTTATTCTTCTGAATAAATATGAAGATTATAAATTCCGGGTCGGCTTTGTATGTCGGTAGAACATCTGTTGGTGTTTACATCGGTTTACAGCACATCGGAGATGTCAGTCACAGTATCCCAGCATTTGTAGTCCATGTGCCAGTCGAAATTTTGGTATAAATTGGAGGAAACGGACAAAACTTGCATTATTATTTATTCGGTTGTGTGAACATGAAACTAGCTAATATCCGTTCCAACAGTGTTGGTACTCATCATTATGACGTCCATTTAAATGGTAGATTTGGCGCCATACTAATGTGTGATATCTCAGTCAGTGAATTATCAAATTTCAATTCTTTTTTTAAAACTGAAGAAATACGTAAACAGCTTTTCAATTTTTTACAAGGCTTTTCATCTTAAAGGTAATAATTTTCTTTCAAAATTGCAGATATTTCTAATTTTACACTAAAATTTCCAATTTTCTACAATCGAATTATTTTCAAGACTTAAACAGATATTTGTAGTGATAGATCAAGCCATTTTCTGCAAAGCATCTGAAATTTTGTGGGCCAGACAGAATCACTTCCTTTCGATAATTGGAAAATTGTTTAGCGTGATAGGATTAAGATATTTAGCGCTTTAGTTATGAATAGTTGCTGAGGGGTTAACTGCTCCCATGCTCTGGGACCTAGCGACATATAATCTGTTATCACTCGTGCCAGGGAGTCAGAGGAGCCACTGGCAAATACACGACCATAGCTGACACAAACTGACACGAACGTCAGTTGGCTGTTCACTTGTCTCAACCATAAGCGCATCAACCGGAGTCGACGGCAAACAGCCGGTGACGACACGCAGGCACACATTCAGGGCAACGTGAATACCCTGGGTCGCCTGCCTATACCCCGCCAAGATGAGGAGGTGGAAATCTGCGTATGGCCTTACATAAGTCCTGTAAAAGGCTGCAACCACCGAGCAGTGCGCTACCAGTATGTTGTTGGCAAGAAACATGAAAATTCTGGACCGTGAGGCAATGCTTCTTTTAACCACCACAGTCTCCCCAACCCAAGTCAGACGCGGGTCTAATCTGAAGCCAAGATACCTTACAATCAACGAAAATTGCACACGTATCCCGTCGACGACAAGAGAGCCCGTGGCAAGGGGGCCCTTAGTGACGATCGTCAGCTCAGTTTTTGCCACTGAGAGAGCGAGGTGCCTTTCTGCGTGGAGCTGGGATCCCCTCGCGACCGAATCCTCCAGAGTTTGACCCCACAACCCAGACAGCCACATCAAAAAACTCACAAACTGTCAAAAGTAAATGTTGTTACTGTGACTTTGGATTCGTATTAATCAGAATGCAGCCTTCTTCGTGCAACACAATAACTATTATACAAATTGTTTTCGTTTAGGTCAACATTAATATGTATTTCATCCACAATTGTAGAGAAAACTTGATACACTGTAGTACTTGGTGCGTACTGAAACCACGTAGACGACATTCACTACAATTGTTCAATTTCCAACATTATTAAACAAACCCTAGCCATCCGTTTTATAAGGATCAAATTGTAAGCCATAATTATCTTATTTTAAATTTATGGCAGTTATTTCCTTACGAATATTCCAACACCACCAACACCATGGAGTTCCCTGTTGCGTGTTGTGGAAGTTTAAATATTAGAATAAACCATCTACTAGATTAATACAGTAAGCGCTCAAGTATCAGCAGCAGCAACAATTAAGTTTCATCGTTTAAGAAACGTTTCTTTTTTCATTCTTCGTGTACGTGTGATGTCTTTGCTACGGTGCATAACAATTCTTGGTGCATGTGTTATCTATTTCAAACTTTCGTCTAAAACGGTTCATACTTGATGAGTAAAATGAAAGACCCCGTGTTTCAGCTAAACATATATAGTTTTACACCAGCAAAGCTGCCTCGATATTGGCAGCTATTAACGACAAAATAGCTTTTTTTCCGTAGATCAGGCTTTCAGAGATAAGCTGAATTGTTTCAAAGTTAAACACCAACAATCATTGCATGCGCGACCGTTGACACTCGGTAAGTGAACAACAATTACAATTGAAACCATTATAAAGACAATGCGCCTCATTTTGTTGTAGAACGTGGCATTGTCGACGTTTTCATCTTCGTTGATAAGCGGACTTAACTTGCTTACTGAATGCTGGCTTTCTCAGTGATTGGTTTTTTTTTAAGACTTCAATCAAACTTCGTTGTAATTTTTCCAGGGTTACACCAAAGTATCCGTGGACTTTCCCAACCAGGGAGGGATGAGAAGGGGAGAAAAGGAGAAACAACGGTAGGAGCGGGAGAATTCACATTTCAGGGGGGAAAGGGAGAGTGGATTCTCTGAGAGGAATGCGTCTGTGGGGGTTGGGGGAAGGGAATACATTAAAACCAATGACTAAACACCTGGAGTGCCCGGTAGATAAAACCCAACACTGGGGGAGTCTGGGAAGGAGTGCAGTGGGATGGAGAGGGGGGAAATTGAAAACGCCACTTACTTTCCTAAGACGACAAAACCCCGGCAAAAGCTAATTTCGGGAAATTCAATAAACGTGCAGCATGCACGGTTCCAGTTAGTTAAAATAAAATTTTCCGCATTCTGGTTAGTTAGTCACGTGTCTGTAGTTACAATCACAAAGAATTCTTTTATTGCAGTGACAAGAAGAAAAAAAACTTTCAAGATACATTTACCACTTCCCTAAAGAATATTCATCAATACAGTCACCTTCACAGCCATCAATGTTATTATAAAAGTTGGATTTAAAATAATTCCCTAAGGCCTTAAAGTTGAAAACGTATTACTCAAGCAATGCCAGATATGCCTAAAAAAGCACCGTATCTATTAGTCCTTTTGTTTCTTTGATAAACTTGCTCAAATCTCGATTTTCTAACTTTTGACCAAATATAATGTTTCAGGGAACCATTTTAATTATCTCAACGAGTCCTTTTCATCGGTTCAAAAGTCAACTATCGATTAAAGGTGTGTTAAAGAAAACCACTCTCATCAAGTGTTTAAGTCTCTGTGCCCGAGAAACATATTCTTGACTTTGCTGGTCCTTAAGGACCTTTATTTTACATTCTAAAAATAAAACAGTTCATCATTAAAGCGTGACGAGGTTTGTGCCGCATTTGTAGGTGATTCGGGAAAAATGGTGTTTGTTGTAACTTGATCGATGTACCGTTACTGAGCACTGGGGAAATTTACAACCACTTTCTACGTCACAACGTTAAAACAAGAAAATAAAAAACATTTCAACTGTCACAACCTATACGTCATCCAACAGTTACAGTCAACAGTTCTATAAATTCAGCTGCTACATAAAAACAGTAATGCAACTGCCGAAATTGTGTTAGGCAGTCTATGTGGACTACTTTTTTGGACACAGCTTCACAGTGTTTTCTCTAAGAAATATAACTTGCTTTCATATTCTTACGATCTTCATAGAGTAGATATAATGAGTGATTGTGGAGTATACTTTAGTAATTTTATGTAAACGATAAAAAGACAATTAGTTCATTTATTAAGAGTACATAGTAACTGTTACAAATGACACCAACCTAAAAATGTGTAGTGAACAAAGGCACTAAGTCATGCATCGAAAATTTTGTGGCCTATATATACACCAACGACCAGTCATCATTTAATGAACGCTTGACGATGTTGATACTCAATTAAGCTTTGCTGAATTAGACAAAAAATAATCAGTTGCGTATGTTTATTATTTGGATATACGATGTTTATAATTTCTGTGATCCGTGTAAGATATTATAAACTGGCCTACATTTTTACATTTTTTAAAGTATAGATTTTTTATTCTCAATAAAATGAGCTATTCCATAGAAATTATTAATTTATTAAGAAACAGAATGTAACGGAGTGAAAATCTTCAGATCCAGCTTCTCATTTTTTTACTAACACTCATTATTATCACTACGTCTCATATATTATTTCTTCTAGTTCATGCGATATTTTATAACACAGAATATGGTCTGCTTCTAATGGATTAAAACATACGGATGAATGAAACAGTTTTACACATGATGACCTGTAAACACTTCCTCAATTGAAAAATTGTTCATGAATTTAAAGTCTTCGTGCAGATTTCTGATTATTATTGAGTTTGATACAAAATTATGGCATACGTAGCCAGAGTTCCGACGATCTGGAAGAAAAATACTTTGTAAAATAAATTGAAACTACAGGAAAACAAATCATTAGAATTACGACAGAGAGAAACGATGTGTTTGTCCACCTAGTTTGAACGTAATGCTCTTCTGTTTTCTACTAGTAATGATTCCTATCCTGGAGTTTATTGCCAATAAGTTTCAAGACTGTATTTTTAAACACTGTAAAACAAAATTTCTAAGTTGTTACATGGTTAAAACCCAAAATAAATGCAAAATGTGACAAATGGATGGTATCGGTTGCTTTTTGAAATACAGCAAAAACACTTGATTACATGGGTAAACATCATTAAAAATTATCAAAAATATTAAATTTTACTTCCATTACTATCCATTCTAAACAGCAAAAATTGTCAGTGTTATTGTTAACTAACTATTCAACATTATCCAATCTTAAAGCACGGAAACTTTAATTCCATTTGCCATCAAAAAACTTACTAGAGGTTGCTTTTAAAGGAATTGGATAATGGTGAATAAAGTCACTCTATTATTTGAAACAACCTGCTAGTAATACTGATTCTGGACGTTTAAAATCACATTACGTAAAGTGCACAAAAAACAGTCGTCACATAATAGGTTGTCTGCGTTTGTGTAAAATAACATCGCTTAGTTGCCATTAGAAAGAAAATCAGTTGGATTTTTTTATAACAGTTGCAACATTTTACAAATCCACTGCAAACCCATGGGTCGTATGGGGTGCACAATTATACACATAAAAATATTAATTTATTAATACTAATTAAAAAAATTAACTTATTGAAATAAACTTAACGTATGTTGCACAACGTTGTAATTAAAACACTATAGTAGCAAAAGTTTACTGAATACAATTTTGTTACAAACAGACTGGTAAATACAAAAATTAATAATATGTAGAAAAACGAAACCGTGTTAAGCATTTTAAAGGCATTTGCAGTAGATGGAAAAAAGAGAAAAACAACCCTTTTCGAACAGCTCTTTTTGTAAGAATTGCAACTGCACGGCAATGGGGACGAATTCAGCATGCACGTTATGACGAATTAGCAAAACTGCATGATAATGACGAATTTCCCGGTAGGACCACTGGGTCAGGCACTGTTGTAAAAATGCTACTCGAATGCACCGCAGCGTGAAAAAGACGAATTGGAAGATCTCACGGGTGGTGCGCGAACGCGTGTAAAATGACGAATTAACAACAACATTTTGAAAATTGGGGAAGCCTCTGCCCCCGGCATTTTGAACCATAGTCCTATTTGAGTATTTTGTTTGCAGGTTTTTTATACAGTGGTGTTGCTATTTTTGTAATTTTTCACCCGTGCGCGTTTCACGGGGAGGGGATATGATTTTGCAGCGCATGGGGTCCTAGAACGAATGGTGGGTATAAAAGGTGGAGACAATTCCATCCGTAGATCTTTATATCAACCATGGCTGCCAAGTACGATGTGGTTTCCAAGTTCCAGTGCAAGAAATGCAAGGTTTAGTTTTTATTGCAGGAAGAGGTGGAAAATCATTTGCAGAAGCCTTGCGTGGTAAACTTTACTTGTCTCGATTGCGGAGACTCGTTTCTTCCTACGATGAATTCTTGGTACACTACGACCGATGTGATGAAAAAATGATTACGCCCGAAAAAATGAAGTTCGGAGGTGTATATTACTGCGAAGCCTGTTGGAAGTATTTTCCCGATTTGGAACGAGCTACGGTTCATACCAGAATTTTCCATTCTTCTCTTCCGATGAACGAAGAGACGGTTTCGACATCGGAAGATAAAAAAAAGGACCAACGATGATCGATCAAGAAGAAGAAAATCACGATCTTTCAATGTTGGACATTGAGATTTTCCCATGCCAGTATTGCTAGAAGACGTTCACGAGCAAGAGTTATAAACGAAGGCACGAAAGGTGTCACGAAGGAAAATGTAACGTAACCTGCAAATTGTGCGGTGATACTTATTCGGACGGTTCGCTTATAAACGGCACAAGTGTGGCGGGGCTGTAAAACAACGTGGAAAGGAAATTACAGTGTCTTCGAGAAAGAGACTGAAATTGTCTTTTCCTAAACTCAAACCATTGTTGAGAAAAGGAATAGTTTCTCGAATGCCGGCAAATTCAACCTCGTAGTAAACAACATCAGATCTCTAGTGGTGCCTATAATAGAGGATACCAGAATCGACTAGCCTTTGTCCTACATGATTCACGATTTGAAAGACATTTGAAAGACCAACGATACCGAACTCGAAGTGAAACCGTTCAGTTTGGATTTAGGAGGGTTCGATCTCGTGCGTGATGCTTTCAACAATTGCTTCTTGACTTTCAAGCCGTATTTTACGTCGGATGAAATGCACTATGAACCCTTGATTTTGTAGAAACTGTACGAGGATAAATATTGGAATCTTTTAGAGCAATGTCAACATCTTATGGTAAACATAAAATCTCAAATCGGATTATGCATTCTCTTCGAAAAAGCGACGGCTAATACGGAAACTATTAAAGCTTATTTCAATTCCAACCTGACCAGAGTGGGAAGGAAGGAGGTCCTCTCCGAAATGTCAAACAAGATTCTGCATAGTATTGGACAGTTTGCCGTAGAAGGAAGTGGATGGGTTGTCAAGCAATGCGTGTGCACCGAACTATGTTTTGGAATCTATAGGCCATTTGCTGGAAAAGGTTATGTGCCACTTCCCGACAATCTGAAAATAGGCCCCGATATACTGGTCAACATGCGTAGTGAGGATGATAGATGTTTTGTGTGGTCCGTGTTGGCTAGTATACACCCTGTCCCATCTTCGCAACACGACTGGGATACAAAACATTACTTCTCTCATACGCACGAGTTAGTTGTTAGCATATTTCATAAATAGCCCGTTCCTTTATCCAAAATTGCGGCGTTCGAAAAAGCCAACCACATTTCGGTATTTGTTTTTGGTTTCGAGGAAGATGAACCTTGTATTTATCGTGTGAGTTTCTTAGTTGAAAGTAAATATCACGTCGACTTGCTTCTTCTAAACGGCCACTACGTGACGATAAAAGACTACAACAAATTCATCGCGTGTTTCAACCACAAAAGCGCTTGAAGTATTTTTGCAGGCACTGCCTACATGGTTTTCAAACTCGTTTCAGGTATGAAAACAACCACCTTCCTTCTTGCAAGGGAGTTCCATTTCAAAAGACCTCATTGCCCAACAATGACGTTATCCAGTTTAAGAATTTCAAGAACGAACTTAAAATATTGTACATAGCCTATGTGGACTTTGAAGCAGCGCTCCATCTAGTCTCCAGTTGTGATGGAAACGATACATACACCAGAGTTAATCACATACACCAAGCTTGCAGTTTTGCCTACGTGATTATTGACCATCCTGGTGGAGTATTTTCCAAAAGGTTGTACAGAGGAGTACAAGGTTTTCTTCAAATCTATATTAGAGGAGCAGAAGAAAATCGTGGCTTACGTGGATTCCCAAAAGCACAGGATGAAACGTTTAAACAAGGAACAATGGTTGCTGTACAAATTAGCTGTGGTGTGCCATCTTTGCAAACACGGTGCATTTACCTCACCCGCAGCAAAGTTTAACGTGTTTACGAAAATAAGAGACCACGACCACATCACCGGTGAATATAGAGGTGCCGCGCACAGCAATTGTAACTTCGCTTACACTTTGAACAAAAACATATAGCGGTAGTTATGCATAATTTCGAAAATTACGACAGTCATTTCGTCGTGAAGGCTTTGAATTCATTCAAGGATTTGAACGCTCTACATAACTTGAGGATCATAGCAAAAAACAAGGAAAGAATCACCAGTATGAAATTGGGTGGTTTACTTTCATCGATAGTCTAGCATTTATGACGGCATCGTTAGAAACTTTACTTCGAACTTAAAGCGCTTTAACATTATGGACCTCGTACGAGGTCTTAGGCGAAAGGGCGTGTTTCCGTACGAGTACCTGACAAACGTGGAAGTGTTTGAGGAGGAGCGTTTACCTCCCAAGTCAGCATTTACGTCGTTATTGAAAGGAGCGATCTGCTCCGAATCTTACGAACACGCACTGAAGATTTGGGATTTAGGCAAATGCAAAACGTTTGGAGATTATCACGATCTGTATTTGTGGACGGACGTTGGCCTTTTAGCCGATGTGTTTGAAAACTTTAGAGTGACAAGTTTGGCTAGTTACGGATTGGATCTCTCCCATTACATTTCCACACTCTCCCTATCTTGTGGCGCGGCGCTCAAGAGGACGGGAGTGTCTTTGTTTCTCTACACTAATATTGACATGCATCTTATGGTGGAAAAGGGTATAAGAGGCGGTGACTCATTTATAGCTAGAAGATACGCTAAAGCCAACAACCCATATATACCATCTACCTTTTACCCTGATAAAAAGAATTCTTACATTATATTTTTGGACTTCAACAACTTGTACGGTTGTGTAATGTGCGAGTATCTACTGACCGGACAGTACGATTGGGTGCCAGAAGACCGACTCTAGGATATAAATCTTGATAATTACGGAGACAAGAGTGATACGGGGTTGATATTAAAAGTGGACTTGGAATACCCGGAGATACTTCATGCGTCTCACAATGATTTTCCATTAGCACCGGAGCACATGAAAATCACAAATTCTGTACTTTCTCCTTTCAATCGTCGGGCAATCTAGGACTTGCGGTTAACGTATAGCAAAGGCCTCAAGCTAACCACTAACCTTTTCTCAAAGATTAAGTACGTGGTGCACTATAGGAATTTGAAATACTATCTATCTCTCGGCATGGTCCTCAAGAAAATACACAGAGCAATTAGCTTTAAGCAAGCACCTTGGCTGAAATCTTACATCGAGTTTAATAACGAGAAACGGCAAGCAGCTACTAACGATTTTGACAAAAACCTCTACAAACTGATGAATAACAGCATTTTTGGTAAGATGATTGAAAACAAACATAAGAGAAACAACGTCTTGATAGCAACGACGAAAGACAGCCATCAAGTACGCATCTCATTTCATTTCAATACACTGAAATTTCGTTTCAGTTTTGTAGCCAGGAATTAAGCAACTTAACCTATACTTCAGACAATGAAATTATTTTGGTATGCTTCTTCTTTAGTCATAGTTTTGTTGACTTAATTTATAGGAAAACTTTTCTTCAGAATTGTATTCAGCTCATCAAATTTTCGGGGCCGCACTCTTTTGTGTGTTTTCTAAATTACCCTCCAGTTGGTCTTTCTCTATGCACTGACTTTTCCAGACGGCTTCTAGGTTTACGGACTCGTCTTTCAGCATGACGGAGTTGAATCCCACTTTTTTGTTCTGGCTAGTATGCATGGCAACATCACGCGGCAGCCACGAGGTGGAAATTAATTTTATGTAGGTAGATACTTATCACTGATTGGTTAGCAAAAGCTGGTGTATAGATTGTTTGCTTATGGAAGACAAATCGTGATTTAATATTGTAGAGTGGTAGTGATGAGGGGGAAATTCCGAGTGAACTAAGCTAAAATTTTTAAAAGCCGAAGAAGCATGATAACAGACCATAAATGTCGAAATCATAGGGCGTGGTTGCCTTCATAGGAGGATAGGCAGGAGAGCGACTTTATAAAGACAATTAAGTGTGTCGCCCGCCAAGATTAACGATACCATCTAGAGGGGGGGATTGAGGCTTAATGGCGCGTCGACAACTTGGTCATTAGCGCCAACCTCAGTCACAGAGCAGTGATCATACATCTAGATAAAATATATCTATGAGCATGGCGACCACTAGACACGTTTTGTCTTTACAGCTAAGGCAGTTTGGCTGTTTTCAGCCATCTGAGGAAAAATAACAATGCGACAGTTAAGGCTGAAACTTGTTTGATCGGGAGACTTTGGTCGCCTGACAACTTAAAAGTCACTATTAATGATACAGCTTACCGTTTTCTTGTTGAAAAAACGCCGTGAATAACGTTGATACTTGCCTAATTACTTACAGGCTACTAGTAGCGCATTTTTTGTATCACGAAATTAAATTCTTCCATTTGGTGAAAAAAAGCTGGTTTTTACCTCATTTTACTGGTGTTGCTCTGGATAGTTGAAAGTGCAGCACCACGAAGGTCACACTTGTGAGGCATCTCACCAACTGCGATAGACAGTACTAATGTAAATGTTTCTACAGACGAAAAATCCAAAGCAGGGCTACTCTTAGGCAATAATGAATCGCTCTTGTTTATGAAAAAGCATCAGCAACAACCAAAATTTGAAAATAAACGTCACAAATTAACTTCACTTCCAAAACCAAGATGGCGACTCCCAGTAAAAGAAAAGACCGCCACTCAAATTGTAATTTAAAAACAAAATAGTCCTTGTAGGCGTATAAAAAAAATCAGCAAACTGTTCATAAGGTAATTACGTTTCACTCCAGACGGTCCAACAAACTAAAAGTAGACGAAATTTCCGAACAATCTTCTAACAAGAGCTCTCACACGTGGAGCCGCCCCGTAGTTGCTGCACGTGGACCAGTTGCAGCATGGATCTGATAAAGTTGCAAACGGATCTGATCGCTTTATAAAAAAAATTCAATTTTAAGAAATGCAACTGCTGCCCAAAATGCTAACGAAATTGCTGCAGCTATAAATGCAGCTATTCACAAGTAAAATGCTAAAATAGAACTCTGGTATGGAAGCCAATGTTTTCATACTCCTAATACTGAACCAATGGCGTGCACAGGAGGGGCTCAGGGAGAAAGGGGCGCATTGCTCGAGAGGCCCAGACCCTTTCGAAAAAAAATGCTCTTTTAGTTTTCTGAACCGATAAACGCTGGTGCCAAAGCCAGAGAAAGGGCCTAGAGGCCTAAAAAGGGCAAAAAAAAGGCCAGGAAAGAGGCAGAATAGGACATTAAAGGGCAAAAAAATGAGAAACAATCCTAAGAAATGGTAAAAAAAAACAGACTGACGAGCAAAAAGAAAAGGACCCCAGGAAAAAAACATAGTGTGTCCTTTTAAAAAAGTTGCCTCTGCCTTCTCGGTGGTTTGCGCACACTACTGCTGAACACCCCATCCCCTAACTTTTCTACGACCATCTAACCATGCAATACAGTATGTATTGAGTCGAAAGTTTGGCGAAAGTCGTCGGCACAAGTGGCAAGCTGGTACTGGAGGCAACGTAAAGCAACCAAGGTTGAAGGGGAAAGCTAATACAGGAGCAACATAAAACTGCCAAATTTTGATTTGCATGCAAAGGGTAGCAAGTAGTTAAGCAAGCCTGATGAAGACAGTCGATTGAATTTCATATCACCAGTAGACTCGCGCAGATGGACTTTGAAATTTCGTGTATATAGTGAGCAGTTTGTAATAGTGTCAAGTAACTTTCAAAGTAAACCACAATTAAGTTTTTAAATATTGCACTACTAGACCCCAGTATGGAAACCAGCCACCCCACCCAACACTCATGCCAGTAGGATATTGTCGCATTCCTTCATCGGTAAATGGGAATGGGGTGTTATTTAGAGATCAAAACAGCCAATTTTACGTGTGTTTCAGTATAATTTAGAATCAATTTTGGGCATGGCTCTTCGTTCGGAATACGTTTTTAATTACCATATATAGTATAAGACACATAATTTTAAAGAAACAGCATGACCTTCACATCAGTTACAAAATAAGGTTTTGTGTTCGCAATTCTCCCCAACCCCCTCCCCCCGACCTATCTTCTTCACATCAAGTTGGATTACTACCTAAATGGTTTCCCTCTGTAATTGGCCATGAGTAACTACACAGCCATTGTTTTTAGGCCAGGTCAAATAAAAATTGGGTATTGCCACTCACGCTCCTAGTCCGTAGGCCGCACATAAGCAACTTTCATGTCATGCCCCCACTTCCCCCCTCCCCCCCCCAAAAAATTTTCATTGTACTGTACTGTTTCATCCACAACACACACACTTAACAAATCATGATCTGTGCATCTGAATACATGTACATCTGGCATTTTATAGGCACCAAAACTAGAATATAGGCCTACAAACTAAAACAGAGTTCCCAGCATTTATCACATTCATTGATTTGACCAACTAAATCATGGGTGTAGAATCATATTACTTTCGACAAAGGGCACCCAGAAAAGTTGGGAGAGGTGCTTCTGGAGTATCCCACTGATGTTTTTCGGATTTTTAATAAGAAAAACATTTTTTTTTGTCGTCATCCTAATAGAACTCTTAATATTCTGAACAACTATTATCAAAAGGAAATTTTGAAGTCATATTACTAAGTAGTTAGTTACACAAGCTGAAATTTACTTGGGAGCTATCGAAAACATTACTAAGTGGCCTAAAATGGATACAGCAACACCTTTTTGGAAACATCTAAATTTTAAACAACTTTTTTCGCAAAATTATGTTGCAATAACAGAATGGTATGTAGCACTGGTATGCAACAGTGATAAGTAACACCGGCTTATTTTTATCTTGCTGCAGCCCTTTTTATTTCATAATCTCTGCTGACACCGCAAGTAGGGTAGATTTTTTGTGGCGTCATGTTCGAAAACTTGTATCCATGGGGGAAGGGGGGGGGGGTACAAGTAATCCGTTATTTTCAAATTCAAAGGACATTCTTTTGAATGATGGTTCTGCAGAAGTTACTAGTACTACCCATTTTAAGGCTATGGCAACATCCCATCCACCTCCGGAAAAAAATTATATGAGCTCCCTTCACTCCCCAGGTCTGCATGATAGCCTACCAACATTCTATCTCATGAATTTGCATAAAAATATCATGTTCTTTCAGGCAGATGTTGAAAAAAATACCGCTTCAATTAGGAAATCCCAAAGTACAAAATTGAGACCCCGAGGCTACCCCTAGACCCCTAATGGGGTACCAGAATCGAGACCTCATTAGGTAGCCCCCCATCACATATTTAACATTCACGACAGTAGCCAAATTTTTTACCGCATTATTTTAATTTCTTTATTATTTTTAGGTAAAGCTCTGCCACACGTTATCAGTTTTACGTCGAATTAAGGCCGGAGGGGGGGGGGGGGGGCAATTTGCAATGGCCGCGGGAATCTCAACTTGAGTCTAATTTATTCTACGTCCCTGGGTTATTACTAAACCGATTGTAGCCCTTTTTTGGCCTGACCGAGCACTCGCATACCTTCGGCAGTACACAGCCTCTGTAATGTGTGGTGCAGTGGCAACCCGGACCACTGCACTGTGACTGAGGTTGGCGCTAATGACCAAGTTGTCGACGCGCCATTAAGCCTTAACCCCCCCCCCCCCAGTACACAGCAAGAATGGAAGTAAGGGGGGGAGGGACGACACCCAGTTTTACCATTTATGTATAATACAATACAACATACCATACAATGTTATGTTAAATATTGCGTTGAGTGAATTAGGAATTTGCAAACCATTTTCCTACCTGTATTTATGACGATGTGAACACGTGCGTAACGAGTCACAGCACTTTTCTTTTGGTACATTTTACCGCAGGAATTGCATTTAGGTTCATTCGCCGAGATTTCCTTACTTTTTTTGCGGCGATGGGATGGGCGATAACTCTATGAGAGTTTGATCTGCATTAGAAGAAAAACTCACATCCAGCACATTAGTGTCGAACTCGCTGCCAAACTCAGAACTGGCCAACTCTAACCAGGGGGTAGCCAGTTAGAGACTGGCTAGAAACTGTACTAGAAACAATGCATTACAAACCTTCGCAATCTGCCTTCCATCCAACGCTTAGCCGACGTCTACAACGCAACATGGCGCCAGCCAACTTCCGGTTCTCGTCTGAATGAGAACTGATGAGATTCGGCAAAGGCCAATCCTACAATATATTTATTTATTTATTTTCTTTACAAAATTATTGTAACCCCCTATAAAAAGCATAACAGCAATATCAGATTAAAAAACAATTTTCCGAATCTCATTCAGACAAGAAGAATATGGCGGCGCCTCTTAATGTACCCCTTTCACGCCTGTCTCGTCTCTGCTCTCGCTTGAATGAGATTCGTGAAATTGTTGTTTTAATTTGAAATTGCTGCCACGCTCTTTGTAAGGAATTACAATAATTTTGAAATTAAAATAAATAAATAAATATAGTGTAAACCATATTGCGTTTTACATATCGTTCTAGAATACACATCTCATAATTCAGCATTTCTGTCGTAATGGTGCGATTCAGGGAAATATGTATTGAGCAGGTTACCAAAAACGTGAAAACACTGTTTATCTTAAAAATGATGCAAAAATCAATTTCTAAAATCATACAGCTATTGGAAAATTAGTGCAAACTTTTTTCCTGTGCTAGGATAAATTTGCAAAGAGTATCACAGTGTAATGTAGCCATGCGTGTTTTTCCCTACTCGTCGGACTAGTGCTTCTCGAACATTGTGTACCCCATGCCTATCATTATGGCGGCTGCCATCCCATAATCTCAAAGCAGAGGTATCGATGCTGGCTGCGCCTTAAGCCGTGAATCTGCTGGTCCGGTATACGTAGTTTACCATATATTGTCCTAGCTCGAACACGTCCATTTCCATAACCGCCATGACAGCAAACAACCAAGCAACAATGCAACATCCGGTCTCGGTTTTCCACGCGTACGAATCGTTTAGTCACGAGAACTAAGATGGCTGACACGGGATGACGTCAATCGCGTCACAGGCGGCATAACTTTGTGCCAGGAGCTGACTCCGCGATCGCGGCCAGTTGCTGGTCCCCCTTACCCAAACCTCTACGTCCCTGGTATGGGGAGGGGGGACACGTATGCGAATCCGCGAGGAGGCAAGAGTGTGGGGATTGGGGGTTAAAGTCGTTGTGGGGGAAGGGCATATGTGGGAGCCATTCACCTGTTTGGTCTTTCGTGTGATAAATTTAAAACCGAAAACCTCACACCTGGAGGGAGGCGGGGGGGGGAGGATGAGCAGCATGCGCACGGGCATAACTAATAGTATTATAAGATATTTGAATAGCTAATGAGCTAGCCGGATAAGAGTGCTCTTCATCCTTTTTTTGAAGTGATATGAAAATTAACCACATTTGGGCAAGGTGAATAATAATTTACAGAAAGGATACAATTTTGTTATCGCCTAAGTTTCCTTTCTATTTCCCTTTGCCGCACTGAGGGCAAGTATTGATTCACGGAACCCAAAACAGAAACTGGGTAAATCAGTGACTTTCCTACACGCAGTTGTTTTTTTAATTCATATTTTTAATTACATTTTTAATTTTGCATTTCATCGTCAGAAGGATAATAATACCCGTATATGAACCAGTTTTATTCTGGACCAAATGTCGTTGTGTCAGTAGAAGATGTCTAGTGATGGAAAGAGCATACACTAAGTTTGATGTATTATCTATCTTCATCATTAAAAACGTACACTTCATTAGTTTTGGTTGTGCGTTTGTACGCCTACTCCTCTGGAAGTAGGCCCCCTGATGGTGAAAGGCATGACAAATGAAATAATTAAATTGGCGTATTTTCATTACTGTAACTTTTTTTGATGGCCGGTAAATGCACGATAACCTGCTCTGAAAACTTATCATGACGTCAGAACTTAATCAAACATTAATTGGTCAGGGAAACTGATCAATAATGAGACCTTTTTAACGTACTGTAACATACCCTTTTTCCTATATATGAGCTGCAGACATTTTAAGGAATGTAATGAACGAAATGTGAGCAATAGCACTGCAATTAGATTGATTTCTTATAATTAGTAGTACATCGTGTTTTTACACCTCTGTAATGTGTGGTGCAGTGGCAACCCGGACCACTGCGCTGTGACTGAGGTTGGCGCTAATGACCAAGTTGTCGACGCGCCATTAAGCCTCAATCCCCCCCCCCACATCGTTTTTTTTTTTTGTTGGTAGTGAGATCAAATAAAAAAAAAACAATACGGAGCGTGGATCGACTCCAGCAGAGTGAGCGAAATGAACGATGTGACGGGTATTATTTTTAAGTGAATGTTTGGACGCTCAATTTATTTCCTACTTGTCATTAGACTTATTATCTGTGAACTGGCACGTGACTGTCTCCATTGAAAACTGATATGGTATTCTAAAGTAAACATCGTTACTACAAATATCTTTTATCGGAGACATCAGAGGCTGAAATAAAACGTTGTAGTAATTTCGATGTTAAAATATTATTTACAACTGAACGTCAAAATAACGATCCGCAACCTATTTATTATTCATAGCAAAATAACCAACTCACGAATGCCCTTCGCTTTTAATGGTTTTCTGAGTGACAAGTTAATGACAGACAAGCTCGCGATTGCCAAGGATAAATTTATTATTTTTAACGTCAGTCATTTCACTAGGGATGCGACTGATATTTTTGTAAACAAAAGCCATGTTTTATAGACCCAAGGTTATGGTAGAAGATCCATATTTGCAACAACATTTCAAGTGTTTCTATTATTATTTTTCCCAATAACATTTCAGTTTGCTGCTAGAAAGGAATGAGGTAAGTATTGGGAATTGCAGTATATCGTCAATAACAGTTAAATACTGTAAGAGCCACCTGTCTAAGGAGTTACATAATACTTTCTCTCCACCAATATGCAGCACTACCCACATACACTGCACTACCTTCTCGGGAAAAAATTCAGAGCAGGTATGTGTATGTACATTTTCAGAAACACTACATTCATGTCATTGTACTCTTTTTATTTTCTTTTGGTTCTGAAATTAGAAGATTGTATATTTTGTTAATATTAATTTTCAACATTGAATTTATTCACATAGGCTACTAAAATAAAAAAAATAATAACTCTCACATAATTTTACACATGAATATTCTAAGTTACAGGATAGAATGAGAAGAAAATCTAAACCATACTTACATTGAAAGAATTAGATTGCTACACTTTCCGAAACCCCTAACCTAGACATAGTTAGCCATTAAACATTTAATCGCTGGGGAATTGTAAGCACTCCTGGTGCTCCTTCTCAACCTAACAGTTTTTAAGCTAGTGTTATTGTAGGAATTTGGTCCTCTCGACGTTGAATTGTCGGGGACCAAATTCTAGCTTCAACACAATCCTGCGTCCGTCTTGATGGTAATTGCAGGGACAGAAATGGTGGATATTTCCCACCTCTAAGTTTCTTAATATTATTGAAATATTGCAATGACAAAACGGATGCCAGCTAGAGTCGCTTCTCAGCATCTTGCAATGTGGGTGTTTTTCCGTTACTGCTCAGGGTCGATGCCCTTGTCTCCAAGCTTGATAGTGGAAGCGAATTGTAGTAATCATATTTTATGTGTCTTGCACACAGTTGGTCCAAGTGCTTTTAGCACGAGGCTTCCATGTCGTATTGTGTCGTATCAAAGATTACCTATTTTTTGCTAATAATTCCAGGGATCCACCACATTTTATCGGCAGTTCTGTAATTTCGTAAGTAGCCTAGTCGCTGTCTCCCATTTCGAATGATTTTATCGTACAATGCACAGGATGTTTAAGTTGTTTATCTTGTCGCGTCTCACCTCTGTCCTGTGTATCCAAACGATTCAGTCCACAGGGAGCCGACATGGACAACATCATACCAACAACAGACAGATATCTATGTCTGTTGTTGGTATGATGTTATCCGTGCCGGCTCCCTGTGACTCAGTCACCCACGCCCCTCACGCCCGAGAAGCTGTCTATTAGGACTTGGGCTTGTTACTCAATAATCCAAGTGACTGTCACCGAGTGAGCCATCACTAAATAGTTAAAAATTGCTTCATCTACGGACAGACCTTCCTGTGTGCTTGCCTTAAGTGAACGCTTAAAACGTATTACTTGGTGTTTGCATGCCCCATTCAATTGGGGATAGAAAGGCACATATTTAATGTGACCTATTCCACATGAAAACAGGAATCATAATCATGTGAACTCATGTCACACCAGGTTAAGCCTGATACTAGTACCTTTGCAGTAGCCGTATGTTACGAATAAGCCATGCATAACTTGTATTATTTTCGCACAAGTTGTAATTTTCATTTTAAATATGAATGGAAATTTGGAATTAGCTCCCAATACTAACAAAAAAAAATTCATGGGACCGCAAGAAATCTTGATGTACATGAGCCCATACGGTTGCCGGACGACCCACACGAATGTTTTCTGTAATTTTTAGCAACGTAATGATTTAGTTGGCAAGATTCACAAGTTTTTTTTCCTCTCGTTCTAAATGATTGTGAATATTTTGTCACCAAACACGCGCGCAAACTATATACCACACGCGTGTCAAAATATGCCGCAAAGCCCAACGTGTAATTTGGACAAAACCATAGAACGCAAAGCTGTTGGAATTATTAGCTTATGTCCCCAAATTAAGGCGTTATGCTCTAGAGACAATTCATTTCTACGCTGTAAATACGAATGCAAATCGTCCTCGTCGATTTTGGGTGGCTGACTGTCCCAAGTGTATCGCAATACCCGACAACGTACGTTGTCCTCTTGCCTCTCTTGGTCACTCAAAGGCAGTAGGGACTCAATAATGTTTAAATTCATCAAGGTTTCGCCATATTCAAAACTAGTTTTCTTTACTTCTGGTCGTTCACAAGGTAAAGGCAGAATGGAAAGAAAATCAGCAGTTCTGTTTATAGCTTACTATGGATGTGATGCAACTCAAAATTATATGCATTTAAATATAATGCCCAGCACTGTATTGTCACAGCTGCCATCACAGGTATGATTAATTTGTAGCCAAATATCTAAATTAAGGCCTTGGATAAAGTAATCCATGCATAAAGTGAACTTCTGTCCGTATAAATATTGGTGAACACGATTTACACCGAAAACTGTGGATAATGCCTCATTATCAAGTTCTATTAATCTCCGCCTTGCTCAGGATTTTAGAAACAAAAGCTATGGGCCTATCCTAACCGTTACGCATTTCAGGAAACAATGCCATACCTACTCCAATGGGAGACACGTCACAGACGAGTAAGCTTAAGCTGCGGATTATAGTGAAGTAACAGCCTCGATTCGAGAAAAGCACTTTTTCTGTAGCACGTGCCTCTGAGCAAGCTTTACTTCAGACCCATAGTGTTTTAGAAGTAAGCAGTTTTTCAAAGGGCTCAAAATCGTTGCCAAACGTGGGATGAATTTGGTAATAAAACCTAAAACCGATTTTACTTCCACCGGGTTTATTGGGTTAGGAGCAGCTGAATTGCATCTATAACTTCGGATAAGTTGCTTATACCATCACTGTCTACCTTAAAACCCAAGTATTTTAATTCCAGTTTGTTTAACTCAAATTAAAAATCAGTAATGACACTACAGTATGAGAACAAACATTGTGTGGAATATTAAATATAGTTTTGTCTTGCATTGGGTCAGTGAAGTAGACTGAAATTCAGACTTAGTTGATGTTTTCATGGAGTAAATGGGTTACTTAATGCGCAGGCCAACCAATGTGCCTCAAATTGACGAAGTGACTTATTAAACGTTGACAAACTGTTCTCTAAGGAGAGGTCTCTAACCTCGTTAGGTCTACGCCTCAGCCAATTATCTGAGATCTGGCCAGTATTTGAGCTTCCTTAAGTCTGTAAGGGGTTCCAAACAATGATAGCCCCCCCCCCTCCCCAGAGTAAACTAATCGTGATAGGAAAAAAAATGAAAGTACCAATAGGTAGCCCATTTTATTGTTGGTTTAAACTCACAAACTCAATATTCAGTGTTCACTCCATTGGCGTCACGAACGGCTTGATGATGAGCAAGGTAGGAAGGCAAAAGTGACTCACAAAGATCCGTGTTGAGCTCCATTTTCTGAATACGTGTGAAAATTTTAGATCCTTCTTGTAGGACAATGTTTAAAAAGTGATGTTTCCTGTACCTCTAGCAACTCGATTTAGTCGTACTAAGATGGAGGAGCACATTCATGCTGTGCTTCAGAAAATGGGAGGTTATCTGCCTCATGGAGGGGAGTAAGGGAGGCACTGGGGGCCTTGGGGGAATCTGATGGGTTGCCATATGTAGTTCGATTTCGACTGCTAAATTAGATGCTTCATGGGGGTGCGCATGGTTGGGATGCTGGGGGAGGCTTTGGCTTTGGTGGTATTTCATGGGGATGCATGGTTGGTTCGATTTCTACTCCTAAAAAAGCCTTGTGTGCCTTAATGCATGCTTTAAGCAAGATCAGTCAGAATTTGCCGGTAATCAGCCTCATGGACCAGGCATGGAAGGGGGGGGGGATGAGGCTTAATGGCGCGTCGACAGCTTGGTCATTAGCGCCAACCTCAGTCACAGTGCAGTGGTCCGGGTTGCCACTGCACCACACATTACAGAGATATTATTCAAACCCCTAATCTAAATCTTGTCATACATCTGTACCTCCTGCAAATATTGAAAAACACCGGACAGGAGGACAGACTTATCGCCCAATTGGCGCAAAATGTCATGCGGAAGATGGAAACGACGACGAAAACCATCAAGATGGCAACAATCAACAAGGAAGTGCCGGACCGTAGGTGGCCGCTGACACCAATAACATTCAGGAAGGTCAAACCCCCCCCCC
>JAHWFP010075136.1:164376-211969 GCA_023313725.1 Lithobius niger
CAAACCCCCCCCCCCCCCCGCAAAAGGACACAGTGCGTAAGAGAAGTGTGACCAATGCGCAAACGGGCCAACACCACCTCCTCACGGCGACTGCGGCGACACGCCGTGTGCCATTCCTCAACAGTGCCTTTAATAGCTCGTAATTTATTGCCGTCCTGTTCATCCCACGAGGCTTGCCAAAAAGCGTGTAACCTCAGACGCAGAGTTGGAAAAGCGTCCGAGTGAACAAGGCTGAGATCCCTTCCGAGAGGGCCAGAAAGGACCCCTTTTGCTGCAGAATCCGCTTGCTCATTTCCACCTATCCCAACATGGCCCGGGATCCAGCAGAAAAGCACGGTTTTCCGGTGGCCAGGCAAGCGGGAAAGCAAAGCTTGGACACGTTGTGTCAAGGGGTTCCGAGGATTGTAATTCGCCAAGGACTCCAGGGCACTCATGGAATTGCTAAAGATAATGAAATGCGTACCCTGAAGGCCAAGGATCCATTCCACCGCCAAACCGAGAGCCAAAAGCTCTGCAGAAAACACAGAATAGCCTGATGCAAGGGTAACCGTCACTCCCTTACAAACACAAGCACAAGCCACGCCAGCGTCTGACTTCGACCCATCAGTAAACAGCCGATAACCGGCGTACTGAGAACACAGCCGCCGGAACTCCTGTAAGTACCTTGCTGGTAGAGTGGAACCCTTCGGGAGGGACGCCAGAGCGAAAATGAAAATGCCACTTGGGACAAGCCAAGGGGCCACTGGCATCCCATCAAGCCTCAAGACGGTGGGCATTTCAAAGGCTATCTCCTGACAGTACTGCTGGAGCCTATCGCGGAAATCACCTTTACCCACCCTGCGTCTACCGACTCGCAAGTCTGGTCCAAAAACCATGGACCAAGCAGGACTGGATTCCACAGCACGTAAACGCACAGCATACTGAATGGCCAGCTTCCGCCGACGAATGGCCAAAGGTGGCTCCAAGGCCTCAGCATAGAGGCTGACCACTGGAGAAGTTCGAAATGCCCCAGTCGCCACACGCAGGCCACTGTGATGCACAGTGTCCAACACCTGGAGAGTCGAGTCACTAGCCGAACCATACACCATGCACGCATAATCAACTTTGCTGCGGACAAGGGCTCTGTAGAGGCGCAACATGGCAGTGCGATCGGCACCCCATGAAGTGCCCGACAGAACCCGCAAGATGTTAAGTGCCCGCAAAGACTTGTCTTTAAGTTGGCGCAAGTGTGGAAGCCAAGATAACCTGGAATCGAACACCAGACCTAGGAAACGTGCCTGTGGGACAACAGGAATCTGCGCCTGCCCCAAGTACAGGCAAGGATCTGGGTGCAGTGTTCGTTGGCGGCAAAAGTGAATGCACACAGTCTTGTCCGGAGAAAACCGGAAACCATTACTGACCGCCCAGGTCTGGACTTTGTTAATCGCCAGCTGTAGCTGCCGCTCGCAGGTCTGCATGCGAGCTGCCCGAAAGCGCAGGCTGAAGTCATCGACAAACAATGACTGGGGAACAGCAGCTTGCTGAGCAATGGGGTTGATCCCAATAGCCAACAAGATGACACTAAGAACACCTCCTTGAGGCACACCATTCTCCAAGACAAACGGGCGGGAAAGAGTCGCCCCGACACGAACACGAAAAGAACGGCCTGAGAGGTAGGCGGAAAGCAACAGTGGCATCTGTCCCCTCAAGCCACAGTTATAGAGATTACGGAGAATCCCATAACGCCAGGTCGTATCATAAGCCTTCTCCAAGTCAAAGAAAACCTGAACCAGATGTTGACGCAGGCGAAAAGCCTCCCTCACATCCGATTCAAGGGCAACCAGATGATCGATGGTTGACCGAAAACGTCGAAAGCCACACTGGGACGCAGATAAGAATCCGCGTGATTTCAGCACCCAGACCAACCTCTCACTGACCATCCGTTCCATAAGTTTACAGACACAGCTAGTCAGAGCGATTGGGCGATAACTGGAAGGAGCAGTAGGGTCTTTGCCCGGTTTCACAATCGGGATGACCACTGCTGTCCTCCACGCTGCCGGAACAGAGCCTTCTGCCCACACACGGTTGAACATCTCCAGCAAGAACTGCTGGGAGGCAAGAGGCAGATATTTCATCAGCTGATAGTGAACATCATCAGGCCCTGGGGCGGAGTCATGCGACTTGGACAAAGCTGAAACAAATTCCTGCCTGGTGAACGGTAAATTGTACTCCTCTAGCCCGTCGGAGCGAAAGTCTAGAGAGTGAGCCTCTTCTCCACGCTTTATTCTGAGGAAACCAGGATCATAATGGTTATCACTTGAACCCGCGCAAACGCAGACGCAAGACAGTCGGCGATATCCGGCACAGAAGAGATCACGGAATTCGCCACCTTCAGCTGTGAAACCGGGGAAGACACGTTCCTCCCCGAGATCTGGCGCACCTTCCGCCACACCTGCTGAGAAGGCGTGGAGCGCGTGATCGACGAAACATAAGCTGTCCACGAAGCCTCACGGATGACATACCTGGCACGGGCACGACAGCGCTTAAAGGCTACAAAGTTGTCAGTAGTTGGGATGACCGTAAATGCACGCAACGCTCGCCGGCGGGCCCGAATAGCCCGCCCGCAAGCAGGCGTCCACCACGGAACAGGAACCCGCCGCGGCTGTGTGGACGAACGCGGGATAGTAACATGAGCAGCAGCAAGGACCACGTCAGCGAAATGAGTGGAAAGTTCATCCACATCAGAAAAGTCCTCAACCGCACGCTGAAATACAGCAGCCTCAGCAAAGGCTGACCATTCAGCACGTTTAAGCGCCCACCGGGCTGGCCTGGAAGCCACAGAACCCCCTTGTGTCGTGGACAACACAACGGGGAGGTGATCGCTTCCATGCAGATCGGCAGTGACAGCCCAAGTGAAGTGAACTGGGACGGCAAGGGAGCCAAAGGCTAAGTCCACCGCTGACCAATTGCCCGTGGCCAGGTTACAGTGTGTCATGGCTCCATCGTTCAGGATGCAAACGGACCCCCTCTGCATCCACTCCTCAAGGATCCTGCCCTTGTTGTCAGTATTAGGTCCTCCCCACTGGACGTGGTAGCTGTTAAAGTCGCCCAGCAGGAGAAACGGGGCAGGAAGCTGGCGAACCAGTTCCTCCAGGTCACCAACCCCAAAGACCTCATCCGGCGGTAAATAAACCGAACAGACAGTAATATCGAATTGAAGAGAAACTCGAACTGCTACCGCCTGAAATCTAGTGTGCAGAGGCACACTGGCATGCGGCTGAGAGTGTTGAACCAGCACTGCAACGCCACCATGTGCACGTGGCACAGGGTCTGCATCCAGATGGTAGACAGAGTAACCCCTAACAACCGGATTATCCGACGCCTTAAGGCAAGTTTCCTGAAGGCAGCAGCACAGAGGTCACCAATGCGACAAAAGCAGCTGCAGCTCCTCTGCATGGGTCCGATAACTTTGGCAGTTCCACTGAACGATGGAATGTGCAGGCATTAGGACGGGCTTAAGACTGAATCATCCTCCTCAACTCCTCCCCTGGGCGACCCGAAAACATCTGAATCCTCCCCGAATCAAAAGCCGGAGTGAGGTCCAGAACGAAGTTGTACTCGGAAGGAGGAAAAATCCCAGGAGAAGTGGAACAGGAAATATCTCCCTGCTCCATGGGTAAAGGAGGATCAAATCGTGGAGGGGACGCAATGGACCCCTCAGCAAGCTGGTTGTTCGACGACTGTTTCACCTTCTCTCCTGGTGGCAACTTCCTCACGGGTGGTGCTGAGGATGTACCAGCAGGAGCCTTCTTCGACACTTTCTGTGGTGCACTTCGGGCGGGAGGAGGCTTAACTACAGCCTTAACCTGCCTGGGAACAGTTACAGGAACAGGAACAGTAGCAGGCTGGGCAGATGTCGACGGCAAGGCATCAACCGGTTTCGAAGAACCCAAAAGACCCTGCAAAGATGGATGTTGCTGGGTCAACAAAGTAACAAGCAAGCCTACCGTCCTCGTCAAAGACCTGAGCTCAGCGCGCAAATCCGCTAAATCAGCAGACTCACTAACTGGGCCAGGCAATGGCGCACTGCACACCTGTGCAAAAGATCTGGTCATCGGTGCTGCTGATAGTTTAGCTTTCTTCCGGGCCTCCGAGTAGGAAAGCCCGTCCTTCACCTTCAATTCCTGCACACGACCTTCCTCTAAATAAACACGGATTACTGGGTTGCAGCACATGGCCAACATGCTGGGGGATGAGGATGAAAAGCCCAGTGGCCAAAATGGGCAAATCGGTATCAAACCCAAAAGGGGATTCAAACCGCCAAACATCCTCTAAGCAGCCACCCCGGGCCCGGTTTGTCTGGATGTCCCTTCACCTCTTTCGGACTAGTGCTTGCGACGGGTGTTAAACCTACCCGCCATACACACCGTAGGCGCACTCGCAAACCGTAATGTTGAGGTTGCTAGTGTTCAAGACGGACTAAAAACCCTCCTCCACGCAGACCCTTGGCACACTAGCAAACCGTGATCTTGGGTTCCCTTTTAGTCGCCTCCTACGACACGCAGGGGTACGGTGGGCTTATTCTACCCCCAGCCCACAGGGGGCCACAGGGGGCCACAGGGGGGGGCATGGAAGGGGGGAGCACTGCGGGGCCTTGAGAAGAATTTCGTGGGCGTTCCATAGCAAGTTCGATTTGAACTGATAAGAATGACTTGTGTACCAAATTTCATTCTTTTAGCACAATGTACAAGGAGGGGTAACAGGGGTCGCCTTAGTAGGAGAGGAGCAATGGGTGATATTTCGTGGGGCTTCCATGGCTGGTTCAATGTGATTGCTAATGATTTGTATGCGAGAATTCAAGCTTTTAGCTCGATCATCAAGAATGTGCTTGTCATCAGGCTGAAGAGGCTGGGTGTACAGGGGCACCAGGGGGCACGAGGGCATAGGAGATATCTCAAACTGTTTCCATTTTAATAAATTTCAATGTACTGAAATAGTTATGACACGACCCCACATACCGAATTTCGTTGACCTATGTCAATTCTGTGGGATATTATAGGGTTTCAAAATTTTACATTTCCCCAACAAGAATAACAACAAACAACAGAAACAATATTGTAGGGCCATTAAAATACTGTTCAAAAGGTCCTGGTACTTGTTAATACCTACAATTTAAGCTATAAAAAACTGAAAATCGGGTCCATCTCTAGGTGACAGCAAAATTTCCCACAGCAACAAGAACAACAACAACATAAATATTGCGGTCACATTAAAATAGCACTCGAAAGGCCCCTAGGTCATGTCCATACCTACGTTATTTATAGCTTAAAACGTAACTATGGCCACGGCCTAGAGTTCATTGGAGCATTGAAAATCGCTTCATTGGTTCCATCTCCATGCGAGGGTAGAGTCCCGACAACAACAACAACAATAACAATAACAACAAATGGTCACACTGTGGACGCCGGACAGTTCGATTATTTATTGTCATTGTCATTATAGGATTTCAAAGTTTGATGTTTAACATGGAAGTTCATACTGAGGCTAACATAAAGATATACTTACTATAAAACTTTGTTTGGTTCATCTAGACACACGTAACAGTAGATCAAGTAACTGTAAGCAACTGAAAGCATATTTTGGCATGTTGAGGATAAATCCCAAAGCGACAGACATGTTTCAAATTGTGGAAAATGTAAGGGGAAGTTTCAGAGATTAAGAAAAACTAAAATTTAAAGGATGAGTGTTTACCAATCATAGAGAAAAAGATGCGTCAATAACGTTGTTTTTATGTTACTGTCTAGCTAGCTAATAAGATTTTTCCCATGTGAAATCCCATAGACTTTTTGCTCATGGCTAGCACAAAATTGAGAAGGCCTACGTAGCTGAATTTTGGCACACGGATGCATGGTGATCTGAACATGGTTCTTTTGTTGGTTTGAGAGTTGTAGGGGATTAACTTGGCTAACAGCATTGAGTTTGGCGGCCTTTCCTTGGTTGAATGATATTGCTACCGTCAAAGGCCGATCGTTTTTGGAAACTTGGCGGGTTTTTCTACCAGTTTTGGTTTTGGGTGGATATATTCATCGTCAAATCACGTGAATTATTTTGATTACTATAACAATACGCACACTCACTGTAGCCTACCACGATTCCCATGCCTACTATTAACCGACCCTCGATAACCACTTTAAGATTCGTTGATAAGACCACGTCTTTAGCCACGCCACCCCTTGATTGGAATGACTGAGCACTAGCAGTTACTAGTAATTTCAGCACTATTTTAGAAGCCAATCTCCACCTTAAATCCTTACACCTAACCCCACTTAGCTTGTTTAGGTAGGGACTAACACATGGTGATTTTCAGCAATGTTACTAATAAACCTTAACCATTGAGAAGAGTCAAGATGTATCAGCCACAACTCACTCCGAAATAGATGACACACCAAGTGCTCCCTCTAAATTAAATTAATCCACCGACAATATGAGTCGTCAGACACTTTTCAGTTAGTTTGGCAGCAGAAAGCAGTCCACTGATTATCAGCTGGGGTGGAGAATTTTCTTTTTGTTTATTAAGCTACGTTCATGAACGACATTGTTAATCACATTGTTAAACGTATTAGATAAATTTTTCATCATATCTTTCTCACTTAGTCTTTGGTATATTTAGGTTGAAATACCTATCTGGCTAAGAAGAAATTTGAAGCAAGACTACCACAACGGATACCGGACAAGCCCATTCTATTCAGCAATTTGACATGTTGAAAATATTGCCACCTCTGCCTGATACAGTGTCCGCGGCACACGGTCCGGTTAGGTCCTTTGGTGGGGCTCGTATCACAGTCGCTACTCTGAACGTAAATAAATTGAAGATAAATCTTAAAACTTTAAAAACTAGTAATAAAAACGCATAGGTGCATATAATACTGATGTAAGCCTTTAAAAACACCTAAGCCTTAAAAAAACCTAAGTCTTAAAACAAAAACGTAAGCCTTAAAAAAGAACAGATGCAAGAAAACGACATGTAATCCATCAACATCCCACTAACACGTGTAAAAGAATCGCAAGCATCCCAAAAACAAGTGAAGCTTCTTTTACACAGATTAGTGCGACTGACATGCCTTTTTCTTGTATAGTCTTTTAAAGCGTTAAGTTTTTTAAGGCTTACATCCATATTTTATATGCTTAAGCGTTTTTTAAAATAATTATATCCGTTATTTTTTTTCCTTAAAGATATTTCAGATATTTTACACTAGTATTGAACTGTTCTTATTTTTCACTCTACTATAGCTATGAGGAGAATTTAAATACAGTTTGGAGAACTTGTGGGTTCTGGTAGCAAATAGTATGGAATCATTCAAGAAATACATGTATAAGGTCCCGAAAACATCAAGTAAAAAGTCATATTAAAATAACTTTAACAAAAACTTGGGCCTTCTTAAAAGTACAATTTAGCAATGAAAACTAAAACCGGTTCATTGGTTTCGATGTCCAGGCGATGTCAAAGAGTTCCAACGAGAGCAACCACAACAATAACTGTACTGGTTAGTACCTAAACTATAACCAATAAAAATTGAAAATCGGTTCGTTGGTTCTCCCTCTTGGACAGAGCAAAATTATCCCAACAAGAATAACAACATAACAAGAATACTGCAGTCACATTAAAATGCCGTTTTAAGTTATAAAAATTTAAATTGGTTCATTGGTTCATTCTCTAGGTCAGAGTAAAATTGTTCCAACAAGATTACAACAACAACAACAGCACGAATAACGTAGTTACCTTAAAATAACTGCTACAAGAACATGGGCCTTATAAATACGAACGTTTTAATAAACTGTATAATACTTTCTAGAAATGCTTACGTGGGTTTTCCCTATTTTATCTTAGAAGGTTGCGCATTTTTTAGTAAGGCGTTACATGTGCAATTTTATGCCTTAAATTTGTTTTTTAATAGTGCCAATGATTTTTTTTAATGTTACACATAAACGAATTCGTTTATTCAAAGGTCATGTTTGCACTCGACAGACTTATGAGTGTAATGTAAAAGGCTATCTGCTGTAAAAGAAATAAGTGTTCTTTTTTAACTTTTTAGATTTTTTACGTACCATTGTATCGGGCTATGCTTACACGTAAACGTTTAATCATGCAATCGTTACAGGTTTTCAGTTGGTAACGTTGGCCCATATAAAACCAAGCTTGATATTTTGTTGGAGTTGGCCATAAATTAGAGAAGCCTAGTTATTTTGAACTAGAAAGACGTACATCATTCCACCACCACTTCAGATGTTAACAGAAAAACTACAAAATTTCGCATAAAACAAAATTCAAATATTTCAGTATCCCTTTGGCTTATTTATTTGTGGGAATTACTGTACCCACGATATTACGATATACGACTTGAAACATGCTGAACTTGTCTGGAATTTCTAACAATTTTTATTTTTTTTTAGAATTATATCAAAGCAACGTAAATTAAAGTTTCTGTGAACTTCATTAATTTTTCATTTATTCTTTTCTGAATTTGTAGACGCCTCCATTTGTCGTCATAGACAAGATTTCAGGAAATATAACCGGATATCTCATCGACTTGCTTGACATAATAAGTGAACATCTGAACATCACGTATGTATAAGTTGGTTTTATCGTCAACACGACGTATGAAAAATATGTCGTTTCAGTTATTAGCAGAGGCTGGGCGAGCAAACTGAGTGTAGCATAGCTAACAACGGACATCATATCGCAAAATGTTGGTTGGGTGAAGGATTGGTTGCACATTTTTAGTCTGGGTGGAGCTCACACGAACGGTCAGAATGGAATGAAATTGCCAAATCACTTGAAATGCCCCAAAGTATTGTTGAGCTCTAATTTGCTGTAAATGGATCAAGCATCGCGGGAGAAATTACCCTTTTTTGAATTTATCAATCTAACACTCAACATAGCAAATTTCGAATCCTGAATAGTTAGGGAATTCCGACGAAGCCTACTCCGTGGAGCTGGCAATCAAGTGAACTTTAAAAACCGTGGCAAATTAAAACATTATTGCTTCCTTAAAGTTAATAACCTTTTTTGATGAGCCTCAATGAAAAAATAACTTTTGATCGTCGCATTAAACCACTACAGGCAGGCAGGCAACCATAATGAATCCGTTAATTAGATTCATTAAAAAAAAAAAGAATGCTTGTAGGAATTCCCTTCAACATGGCTCGAAAGTGGCTTTTGCACTAGCGATGGAATCATGAATAAGAAACCTGAAATTGTCGTACACGGCGAAGCGCTTTATTTAAAACGAATGTAAACAGCAGACGACGTGTGTATATCACAACACGAAAACAATAACATGCTTGCGTCTAATAGTTTTAAGATTTCTCGTTGTTGTGACAATGTGGCTAGTGTGACATAGGGCCTTAGGGCTTCGGGCAGATGACCAGGAGTGGTTAACGCTCGCTAAACCCTTTGAACCCTTTGACTTGTCTCGACACCGTGTTGCGTGAATGAATACGCCTACTTTCTAACGTAATTCTAAAAGCTAACACCTTTTAAACTACAAGTGTGATGGTTACTCCTTTTATTGTATAGAGATCGCTATTGCAGTACGTGTTAGAGGTGTGCCCCTGAACATTTTCTTTGGTGGCGTTGTCAGTATTATATCGGCGGTAGCATTGTCTACCTTTTTAATTTTTTGATTATTGCTAAAAACTATCGTTAATGATGATTGTTTGACTTGCAGTTAAACGCTCTATCGTTAATGTTTTCATTCTAGGGAAGACACTATGCGCAGCAGTTGTTGTAAGCAATGTAAGAATAATCGCGGCGGCAGTCCAACCAGCGGTGTCTAATGTGCCGTTTTGGGGGTGATGGCCCAAATCCGGATATTGAAAAAAGTTGAAAAAAAGTCAAAAAAAATTTTTTTTTAATGCTGGTACAAATGAAAGCCTGTTAAAATTAATTTGATACGTAGCTTAGGCCTGTTTGAAAAAAAAAAAACTAAAATGAGAAAATGGCCAGCAAAGAGCAGCAGCACGTCAATAAAATAAAATTTGAAATGATGGGATGTGCAGGCCTTTCATGTCTCAGACTATAAGTACGCATGTAACTACAAACACACAATTACAGGGTTTCTCAATGTCTGATCCCACCACAATATGTTTTTTTCCAGTTGAGGTCTTCTTTGGAATTGTTATTGGCCTCATTAATGCACACTTTTAGGGTATTGGTGTGGAATGGCAAGGTGGAAAGGAACAAATACGAGAATGCACAACAGAGCACACAATGTTTTTAATCATCATTTAGGTTTGCAAAAAACAATATTAGGTCTCCTCAATTTTAGTTCTTTCGAACGATGTAACACTCGACTCCCCACCCCAGTTGACTTTGAAAGTTCTCCCTTCCCCCCTCTCCAGGAGCTCCTTCAGGTGGGTCTCGAGAATTTACATTGCATCAATGTTTGCGTTTATTTAGTCATTGACGATTTGATAAGTCTCATTTCCACAACAGCTGGCCAAACGTTATTCAAATGGGGTCAGACTTACGACTTCATATATTTATAACGTTTCACAGAAGTAAGCAACAGAGAAGATCCATTTTTCTGAATAACAAAAAAATCAAACTCACACAAGCAATACGAGCATAACTGAAGCAATGCTCCTTACTAAACTGATTGTGTTTCGCTCAACTGACAACTTTACAAGTGTTAGCAATACTTTTATCTCGCGTACATTTACGCTAGAAAACATCGTCATCTAGAAGTCAGTTGCGATCCACAAAGCCATGGAGAAAGTGTCATTTCTATCGTGACGTCCATTAACCTAGCTATGAAGCTTGTTGTGGTGTGGTTATACACGGACAATTCTAGCAGACCGTGACACTGTTGATACAAAATTCTGTACTGAAGAAACGTTTTTCGCGTGTTTTCTGATCGTTCATTATTTATCGTGAAATAACGTACCATTTTATAATAATTCTAGCTGGCAATAGTGCATTGCTACAGTGTACAGCTACATGGAACTACGTTGTTAAAGCCGCACACCAAGGAACAGTTGGTAGCTAGTACCAGGAACATACCCATTCGCATTACCTGGGCGTATACGTGTTGTGAGTCTTACATTTCATTCCACCGTTTATACAAGGCCGTATGGGGAGAAACAGCAAGTTTCAGCTCCTTGATCCAAGCCAATTGATTTAAGGGCGCGTTTATGCAAGGACTCGCCCTTCCATTCCCGCAGCTAGATGCTAGAAATCATCTGAAATTCCAAGATGGCGATTGGATTAGTTCTTCCAGCTCACAACAGCAACGGACAAAAACACGAGTTTAGAAGCGACTTGAAAAATTTTATCGACACGAGGAATTCTTCCTTATTGTCACGGATTATAACACTACAACTATTATCTCAAACGATATCGGATTTAGCTAATCCATATAGCGTTGTTACCATGGCAACGACACCTCTACCATCGCGATTAAATTCTAGCTGCGAGATTGCAAAAGCGAGTCGTTGCATAAATGTGCCCTTACATAGCCAAATCACATGTTGCCAAAGCAGCGATAAGAGTTTTTAACTTTCAGGCACGTGCGAGAACTGGCATAGAGTCGGGATGTAAGAGCCCACAATTTCTATTCCAGCAGGCCTTGGCTGGGGAAGCAAAATGCCGTCCTCGGTTTTAAGTTTGTCTAAATGCAAGTCCTTGCGAAGTGACACATGCTTCGACTAACATGGCATACGGGATGTTTTTTATACATTTTTATTAGGCGAAAACCTACACAGTGTAATTTTTAACATACGTTTTCCACTAAAGTAAAAACGAACACTAGTTCGACAACTGTCCGAATGGGGTGAGGACTAAGTCAGTAAGAACACGTTCTTTCATGCCGTTTCTGGTAGTACACCTAGCCATTTTAAAATAACAAACACCGGTAGTTCATTTCTCTTCAGTGCTTAGCTGTCTTTAGCTGTGTTTGTGGGATGTCATCACTGTGCATTAAGCAATAGACATCCGTGAGAAAGAGATGGTTAACCGGCGATAATTGCTCGTTTGCGAGAAACAATGCGGTTCATTATTGAGGGGGTAGGGGAGCGCATATTGCAAGTATTTTTTTCCAGCGCAAGGAATTGTTTCCACCCCGAGACATTGGACTGAACCGTTTCAAGCAAATAAGCAATTATCGCCGGTTAATCGTGTATTTCCTAAGGATAAGTGTTTTAATGGTAAAGATGTGACGTCAAGCTAACTTATGGACTTATTTGAGTTTAAAATATTTTGATTTGTAAATATTATGCGTGAATTATAATGATTTTAAGAATTTCACATACGACTGATGAAAATTCCTGTACGGAAACTTCCGGCTTGGAAACTTCCTGTCTAGGAAAGTAAGAGCTTAGGGAAATACATCCTTTTTTCCCCCGAATTTCGTATCTACTCTAGTTTAATAGTTTAAATAAGAATACAGAATAAAATGCACTATGGGATTGATTTGGAGGTGTTTAGCCAATTTCAAAGTGTTAGTAGCATAGTTTTTGCACCGTCGGGGCAAAAATTTGGGTTGTTAAACCATAAACATACTGGCTGCTCGTAGCTGCATGGAGTCATAAGATGCTTTATAAAAGCCTTCTGAATCAGTCAAGGTTCTTTTGACCTTGTAGGCGCGTTGTAACGCATCGCTTCATGCGAAATTTTCTTCTGCTTATATACGGCTCTACGTCTACCGTGTGCAGTCAGTGTAATATGCGAAAAGTTTATTTTCATGCTGGTTTTGCTGTGGGTGTGCTGTGGTTGAATTTGACTTCTGTAGTTATCAAAAGTGGGTCATTGTAAATCATGCATTGAAGCTGTCACATGGTGGAGCAGGGGGTTGTGTAGACCCCATAACAAGTGTTAGGTTGTCAAAAAGGTGTGGGTTATCGAAATTAACCCACGGAGATTGACTGTACGTAACAACAATGGGGATGAATTAGAGTGACGTCTCCACCATGTATTAATTCCCATTTATACTCAGTGGTGACATCACTCTAACACATTCCCATGCTAAAGGTGTAGTCATTACATACGGTTCATTTAAAAACCCACAAACGTCACCGTGTTAGCTATCGAATATATAGTTGAAGTACGTCCAGGTTTTCGTTTATTAATAATTTATATTTGACCCATTATTTGTTAAAACACTTCTTGGCTAAGAGTTCGGTTGAAGTGTGTTACTTGCATTGTTTTAACGCTTATGATCGTAATGTTTAAAAAAATAACGAACAAAACGAGCTCGTGACAGAGTTTCCCGTTTTACAATAAGAAGTAGAACATAGGCATTGCCACTATGGAAACCGGTTGAGAAGTGTTGTAAAAAGTTTGAAATTACCTATTAATTATCTTTTGCACAGGTAACGCAGTGTGACCTATCTGGTTGTGAAAAAACTAGGTAGGTCTATTCTGAATTTGTGACTTGCAGTTCGTTTACGAAAATTGTGACGGACCAAGCAAGTTTTACTTTAATTTATTTAAATAATTAACGGTTAATCAGACAATAATGACGAGGAAAATTTAGATTTAAGTTTAAATTTAGATATTTCGGATATCATGCCCTCGTAATATAAAAAAAACCCGAGGTTTTTAACCCCCAAGTAGAGACTTGGCCGGTCTTCTTCGAGCGAGTCGAATTAAATTTGTCAGTATTTGAAGGGGTATTTGAAGTGGCGTAAAAATGAATCCATCTTAAAAAGAAATTTTTGAAAATCTAAAATTTCTTGCGACTATAATGTCAGTCAGTAAATTCGTTGGTTTTTTTTTCATTTGTGCTCTGGTGAATTTTGCACTTACTACGTTTGAAAAGACTGATGGAATTGTGGAACATATTCTGTGATTCTACCAATCTTTTCAATCATACTAAGTGAAAAAAAATATTCGACCTATGCTTAGCAACGATCTATGCATTCGACTCTAAAAATACATTGAATGAGTTCATTTACTCCTGGTTACACCTACTGTACTATTCTTTTTATATATTTGCAACAGATAAAGTGTTTAAAAATCAAACAAATAGAACAATTTAAATAAATTTTACTCAGGTGTTATCATAATAATTCTTATTTCGTGAACAAAGTTGTAATTCTTATTGTCTTCAATAGCTACACTCTGAACCCAGTTCCTGATAGCGAGTACGGGAGATTGGTGAACGGTACTTACTGGACTGGTGTCGTCGGAGCAGTGAGCAGAGGGGTAACCTTTCATTTACCTTAACTAATAATTTTCACATTAGCTATTAATTAAAATCTTTCACGCTTCGACTGTTGCAGGTGTTTATATATTGCCATTTAATTTTTAATTATAGATTCACAATCGACTAATCTTACTCTTCTGTTTGCAACCTTATTTTCACACTTTATTCAGGCACGTTTTGGGGCCCGTTTTTACATCTCTCAAGAAACCGAAACTCATGGTTTGAAGAACAAGTCTGTATCTAGTGATGTTTAGTTCGACACACGTGATGTTATGCCTCAATACCACCATTTGTTGTTTGACTTGCTTCACCTCTGGGTATTTTCTTACCAACATTTGGTTTGAATGATCGAGGTATCAATCAACGAGTTTACTCATTCAGTCAGACATTTTAGTCAAAAATGGCAACGAGGATAGTTTGACATCTGTATTTATTTTAGAGGTGGCCTACCAAAAGTTGAAAACATTCTACCGGTGGATAGAGAGTGGTATTAAAGTGAATTCACCTCATAAGGCCACTATTACGAAAACGATAGTGCAAAAAAAAAAAACTATTGTGAAAGATTTGAATGATCAATATTAACTTCAGATTTAACAAAAGAATTATTATTGTTTTTTATACGTGTTTCCTATAGTTTTTTGCTGCACTACATTGCATGACAGTCACCTAGTTAAAGCAAAACACTGTAGAAAGTAGACGTTAGGCATATTTTTCATGTTTTGTTCAAATAGATCCACGAACGATTCTGAAAAATGAGGTTTTAGATCTGTAAGAACCAGTAGTTACTATAATAACTGATTTTTTTTGTTACAAATACCACCAATGTTGTAATCTGTGGATGTGCAGTCACATTTAAAAACCCAAATGATGAAATAGAGAGCCAGATGCTCCAAGACAACGTTTCTTTTTAAATTTTAAACAATTTTCTTAAATTAATTTCTTTGAGCCTTAAGTCAGCCGAAGCAATTTAATGCTTGTATGGCTGAACCGGCTCAATTCGGAACATTACCAGACTTTTAGAGAAGAAGAAATATTCGATCCGGGTAACCTCCGATCATCGTAGGGGCCCAAAATATTGTCCAGATTTGGCCAGAATAGTTTCCATAGCCACTGAAGGAGCATGGTAGCCTCTCACGCTACCCTGGCCGGTAGTATTACAGCATGAAATATGATATAAGATAAGACACTCTGTATGGCTGTAAAGTGACTGCTAACACGTCGTTTTTGCAAGCACTCAGGAACTCAAATTTTAATTGCGATGCATTTAAGATTCGACAGAATTGTTCTTGAGGGTGAAATATGTGAGTTAAAGACTACAATAATTTACTTTACTTTTTCTGTTGTGGGTGGGAGCTCTTGGCTAGAGGATGCTGATTTCAACAGGAGTTTCCGTTGTGCTAAATGCCCTCCGTCGGGGGGATGCCAAGTACTGCTTTAATGCCTGTGTCCGTGATTGTGACTCTTCAACGCATTTTTTAAATTGGAAAATTGATGTATTACCAGTTTTCTGTATTTATTTTTGCAAGGAGTGTTTTAATAGGATGCAGTTAGTGTAATACGATACATTAAACAGGAAGCCAAATCGGCTCAATTAGTGGTAAATAAGTAAAGATGCAAACCTATTTTCATTCTCTTTAAACTTAAATATACGACTGCTGTGGCAAAAATTAAACTCTCTCGAAGGTCTACTGCAAGTCATACTGACACAGGATGGAACCCAAATGGGCTCAAGAAGGGTTAAATAAATACGGATGTAAACTATTCACATTGCCTTTTGGACTTAAATGTCAGACTGCCTGGCCGGGGAATCGAACCCACAACCTTAGAAACCAAACACAAAGGTCCTACCGCTGAGCCATACCATGGCCGTGTCAGTACGGCTCAACGGTAGGACTTACACCTTTGGTTTCAAAGGTTGTGGGTTCGATTTCCCGCTCACGCAGTCTGACATTTAAGTCCAAAAGGCAACGGGAATAGGTTTATATCTGTATTTATTTGCTGACATGGCCGCTTTTTATTTTATTAAACGGAAACTTTCATAGGCCCCATTTAACACGCGTACTAATAGAGGTATGCTTGTTGCACACCTCACACCCAAAAAAAAAACGAAAGGAAAATACAGTAATATAAAGAGTGAAATCATGAACAAGCAGAACGAAAAGCCAAAACGGCTCGATTAGTAGTGAATAAATAAAGCTGCATACGTATTTCCGTTGCGTCTTAGGATTAAATGCTATACTGCCTGAGAGGGAATTGAACCCTCAGTATTTGGAACCGAAGGCCGAAACTCTACTGCTAAGCTATACTGATGGAAGCCGTAGCAGTGAAAATTCGGCCGTGCCAGTATGGCTTAGGTTTAGGTTTATTCTCAATTTGTATATAGTTCCCTATAAAGGGAGGCACACACAATAATCCATTACGAACAGTCATAAAAATTTACCAATAATCCCCGTAGATAACAATCTAAAACGAGGACATAAAAGTTAAAAGTCAATCAACAAAAGAAATTTTTATTTCCATACACTTCCCAAGTTGGCACCCTCCAACACCACACATAAGCTATTCAATTACAGAAATCAAGTTTAGGTGGTCAAGCTTAAACGGTAGAGCTTTGGCCCATGAAGCCTAGCGGTCGAGGGTTCAATGCCCATCAGCCAATCTAATAATTAAGTCGAAAAGGCAACGAAAATAGGTTTGCATCTGTGTTGAAGTAATATTGTAATGCAAATACGAATAACCAACATTTTTACTAGATTTGTCTGCTGCTTTAGGAGGCTGATCTTGGACTATCAAATTTGACGCCAACAGGCCAACGATCCCAAGTAGTCAGATTTTTAAGCCGTGATATTGCCATTGGTGGACTTCGACTCATGTACTGTAAACCGGATTCTAGTGACGGTAAACAGTTTGCTGTAAGTAACATTACATTTTATTCATCCTAACGTCACAAATATAAGATAAATTTAACATGAAAGGAAGGGAATGATCAGCAAATGATGATGGGTAACATTTAAATGAAACAGACTTAAATAACATGTACATGTGCTGTACATAATCATGTTTTGAGAAATAGAAAGTAGACATGTTAAAATTTGTTGAAGGTACAGTCAGCTGTTGGTTTTCAGGTATTCACGCGACCATTCTCTGGATCAACATGGTTATTCGTTGCGCTACTTCTTTTTGCCATGGCATTTCTGTTTAGTTGGACATACAATATATGCCGTACTTACCAGTCCTGTCTTAGGCTAAATTCTAAAATAAATCCTGGAAAGGTTGATGACGTCGATTCACGTAAACTTCCCAACTGGATTTTTGTTGCTTTCCAAACAGCAGCTCAGCAAGGTAAGTGCTTTCAAATGTTAATGTCTATGCGTTACACAGCTTTCTCCGTTTCTCCGTATTTGAAGTAATGATAACTGTTTTAAGAAGCCTGGCACCGACATTATGCACACGGCACTATATGCCAGCTCAAATACCACAATGACTGTGCACTAACAGTTGGCAACTTTGTCGAAAATGAGTATTTTATAATAATAATAAATTTATTTGTGTATAAGCAAAACGAGGTCCAATATGGCAAGCCACTTACATGGTCCGACTTTTACACAAAAGTTACCTACTACACATTTTAGGTTATCATTATATACAATTTTCAATTAAAAAACACTTTACAGCTTAAAAAAAAATAACTTAAAATAACTTGAAAAGCTAAAAATTAGTTTTAAAATAACTTAAAATATAGTTACAGACTGATACCATCATCGGCCTGACTAATTAAGGCTAAAATAACCTTCTTTGTAAAAATTTATTAAGACATACCTTTTGTAAGCAATTTTTAAAACCTGCAATCGTGTTGGCTTCAACAACCGTCTTAGGTGGGAGATTCCAACAATTCACCACTCTGGTACTAAAAAAAATTTCCTGGTATCAGTCCTGAATCTGTCAGCAACTAGTTTCCAGGAGTGTCCCCTCGTACGGTCTCCAGAACGGTGCTTAAAGAAAATAGTGTAATCGACCCCCAAGTGTCCACCGACCAACTGGTAGGTGAAATTTAAGTCTGCTCTCAATCACCGTAATTCCAGTTGTTCCAATTTCAAAATTCTAATCCTATCCACGTATGGTATTTGAGAAAAACCTTTTAATGTTTTTGGAAATCTACGTTGGGCTGATTCCAAGAGGTCTATATCTTTTAGAAGGTGTGGGGACCAGACCGGGCTGGCATATTCAAGCATTGGACGCATATACACCTTAAATGCCCAAACTTAGGTTTTTGTGTCACCAGAGCGAAAAAATTTTTGAATGACAGTGGCCCTTTGGCGTGCCGATTTTACAATCGTATTACAATGATCACGAAAAGTAAGGTCTTTGATACCCAAACGCCCAAATATTTCACAATTTCCACACAAGGTAATGGGTCCACACCGTCAAGGTAATAATCGAAATGAAAATGTTATTTTCCTAGATGTAGCACTTGGGATTTTTGAGGGGCCAATTTTAATTGCCAGTCCAAGGAAAAGGATTGCAGATTGTAGAGTTCTTTTTGGAATAAAAAGTGTGTGTCGTGGTCAACAACCCGACCAAATTCCTTAACATCATCTGCAAACTTCTGCAATGTAATATTATAATCCAATGATTTAAGATCATTTATAAATAGGATGAAGAGTAGTGGTCCCAAGACCGAACCCTGTGGTACACCACTTAAAACGCTTACTGGATCGGACATAATGCTGTTTAGCTCGACCCACTGGGTTCGACCAGTTAAAAAGTCTGACAGCCATTCCAGTAGTTTATTTTTAAAAACCAAAATTTTGTAGTTTCTGCAACAGTTTGCTATGGATTTCAGATTCGAATGGTTTTGCATAATCCAAGTAAATAATATCCACTGAAATTTTGTGGTCAATTAACCGATGTCCATTCTGCCAAATTACTGTATTACTGTTGATCTTCCAGGAATAAATCCGTATTGGTCATTTGCTAAAAGCTTGTGTTTTTCAATATGGTTTGTCATGGTTTCTTTGACTACCATTTCAACCACCTTACATAATACACATGTGAGCACGATTGGGCGATAATTTGCAGGGTTTGAAGTCTCACCCTTTTTATAAATTGGAGATATTTTACCAGTTTTCCACGCTTTAGGTAATTTACCCGTTTTGATATAGAGTTCGGCAATCCACGATATTGGGACACAAGCTTCATTTTTAATTTCTTTAAAGAAAAACGCGGAAAAACCATCGGGACCTACTGCATGACTAGATTTCACTGAAGTGAGAAATTTCGGAATTTTTTCTGCAGTACTCGTCGGCATTTCACATTCTACACGGCAACTATTGTTGAAATTTAAGGGATATATGTTATTGTCTACAGTAAAATTTTTTGTAAATTTAAGATGTTCGTTTTTTTTACATGTATCCTCAATGAGAATATTATTTATTTTAAATGGGGAATGGACCTGTTGCATCCTGATTTACCTTTTATAAATTTGTAAAGTGAGGTCATGTTACCCTTTTTAATTAGGTCTCATTCCAATTTTATTTCATAATCGCCTGTCAATTTGGAGTATTTTTCCTTGCAAGTATAATAATTTACTAAGTTCTCTTCATTACGTTCCTTCTGATACCTTTTCCAGAGTTTAAGCTTTGATCTAGCAAGTTTTCTTATATAGTGTGGAACATATATCTTATGCATAGCACGATGCTGTTTTATATTTTTTTCGTGTTTCCTGCTGTTTGCCATGCAAACACGTACAAGATAAAAGAAATGTGTATACATCCCGTCAACATCAGTATGTTGGAGAACTCGGATGCCCATGGGATTTTATTTAGTTCCAATTTAAGAACTTCAGAGTTTAACTTTGGTTCATGTTTTTGTTTAACAACGGTAGGGTTTTGGATATTATATGTTATATTAAACCCACCATATTGTGGTCGCTCATGCCCAAATGATCGAGTACTTCCACATCAAATATTGTTCGATTAGTCTCTGCTAGAATTAAATCAAGAATGTTTTTTTCCCCTGGTTGGGGCCCTCACCAATTGTGTCAACCCCAGCTCCGATACATAATCGAGAAAATACTGACCTTTCCTATGGGTCGCCGATGGGACACTATTTGATGAATGAGGTGGCAAAGAGGATCAAAATTTTAAATCTTTATTACGCCCACTTACTAACCAGTATCGTAAGTAGCCCAGCATTAATGTTAATCATTGGGTTTGTATAAGTTGAGTGTAAACAGTTGTGTTATTGTCCATGGTTTGTGTTAGTTTTACTTAGACGCCTAAAAACGTATTTATGCTAACATTCTCACAACTTACCACTTAGTTTTGATATTCACTACCAGTGGAAAGTAAAGTTCTGTAGAAATGAGTGACGAACACTAACTGATTCAGTTTGCTCTGAATTGTCCCATGATGAGGAATTTAAATCATAGACAGTATCATAACAAAGTACCAAATTTTGCCCAAATAAATAAATAAATAAATAAGAACAATTCAAGGTGCATGTTATTTACTAATGTAATAGCGCATTGTAATAGTAATTGCGCAGAAATAAATGGGAAGATAAAACAAACAATATCCAAACAATGGTAAAATTAGGGTAAATGTACTAAGGCGCTTGTTTGGGGTGTACTGTTGCGGTTGTAGTCCTCTTAATACAACAAATTTGTGAAGGAAGTTCATTGCACTTCGTTATGTTCGTGATTTCCACTGTTCAGGAATGTGATTTAAAATTGAAATAAAAATTTATTTAAACTTGAATACAGTTTCAAAATGTTGTGGTTTGAATCTGTGACCATATCTATAATACATTACTTTTACTTCCAATGTATATTTGTTTACAGAAGTCTTCATTACAAAAAAAGCAACAACTTAAAAATGACGTGTGAATTTATTCCCTATAGGGTTTTCGGATTCACCAAAGGAAGCATCAGCTAGAATTATCCTGTTGTCTCTTTGGATATTCTGCGTGCTAGTTTTTGCCTGCTATTCTGCTACACTTACAGCACATTTTACTTATGCTGGAGGAAAGTTACCGTTTACATCTTTGACTGAATTTCTTCTCCAGTCTGAGTACAAAATAGCTTTCAAGAAAGGTACCTCCTACGTAATGCTGTTGAAGGTGGGTCATTTCTCAGTGTAACGCATCACAATTTTTTGCATCATCATTTCTTATTAAATGGACCTTGCAAGGCAGAATAGCCCCCACGTGGAACCAACTTCCTCCGGATATTAAAATACTTCATCGTTTCCAATATTTCGAAAAACAAGCGTTTCAACCATTCTTCAAAACTGTAGCCACCATGCTAAAATAGTTTTGTTTGATACCGTTTGTTTGTGTTCTGTCTGTCTTTGTCCTTGCTCTCATTTTCCTAACCAGTGTCTCTTTTCACCGTTTCTTTTGTGATGGTTTTTCCTTTCTCGGTTACGTAAAATTTAAGATGTAAATCATGCAGGAAATTGAATTGGAACAAAACTGGACATAGGTTCTACCTTAAGTACTTGTAAGATTTATACTTTAAATGAATAAAGCATCTCTGTGTTTCTCTCTGTCTCTCCCTCTCTCTCTCTTTCTCTCTCTCTCTCTCTCTCTCTCTCTCTCACGTATCTGTAAAATTCTACCTGGATTTCATTAAGCTCACGCTATGCACAAAACAAGCATCTTCATAATTTTTGGACCCACTGTGGAATGGGGTGGCGAGTTAGTAGAGGATGAAATCACCAGCTTGGTTACTTAAAATGCAAAAGTTTATTAGAAATACAATTTTACAATAATAGACATCATATTTTCCATGGCATCAAACACAAATCCAAAGCAGGTACAAGTTCTTTGTTAGTAGTAGTAAAACGTACCATACCACAATGTAATGGCAGACTTCTGGTTAATTATGGCATTTCCAGTGTGGGGTTCAGATAAGGTTTCGGTTTAGTATGTTAAAATATAGGGATTTTATGCTCCGTGTGTTTTAGAAGAGTATTTTTAATGTATTCAGTTTCTATTGATGGCTACACCCACGTATCTGTATATGTCAGTATTGAGCCAACTCACAAAAGACGGCATACTTGTGCATTTTTACAGACGCCAAACAACTGATTTGCGCGTAGAATCTGGGTACGAAAAATAGGTTGCGAATAGAAGTTCGGCAGTCCCCAACATGGCAGCGCCTACAATGGCGGTTGGTGTAGGCAAAGACCATGTGCACTATTATAGGGTACCAGGCCACTGATCTCTTTATGTGCTAAATAGAGAGTTAGACCAACATCTAAAGTCAGTCACTCTCTAATGGCAGCCCTCATTCGTAATAATTACGTGTACGGGCATAGTACCCATATGTGGGCAAGATTGTACATGGATTACAAGCAACAAATTTGATTCTTGGGTATACTTTAGTAATTTTAAGACCTTTACGTACCGAAAACATCAAATCCTTGCAATAGCAAGTGTATTTCCCCTTCTTCATTAGACAGGGAACTAACTTCGTACTTAGGATATAGCAACTTGATTTGGCAATCTGTTCTCTACTGAAGGGAAATGTCATTTCTTCATTAAATTAAAGATGGTATACCACAGGGCTCAACAAGAGTTAAATAAATACAGATGCAGACCTATTTACGTTGCCTTTTGGACGTATGTGTCAGACTGCCTGAGTGGGGAATCGAGGAATCAGCAGTAGGTCCACGGCCTTTGGTTTCAAAGGTCGTGGGTTCGATTCCCCGCTCAGGCCGTCTGACATATAAGTCCAAAAGGCAACGTAAATAGGTTTGCATCTCTATTTATTTTCTTTAGTAAATTAATGTATGTTCGGGACTAGGGGATAGTTGTTACGAGTGTCATGGAACGTTCTGGGAAGTCATTATCAGCAGACAGAGAAGTAAAATCGAGCTTTTCAACTTCGTCAACACTCAATCATTCAAAATTTGAATAAGGTAATGCATTCATGGAAAAAAAATGTTTAAGTCAGTCACTCTCCAATGGCAGCCCCCATACGTAATTATTATGTGTACGGGCAGAGTAGCTATATGTGGGCAAGATTGTACATGGATTACAAGCAACAAATTTGATTCTTGAGTGTACTTTAGTAATTTTAAGACCTTTACGTAGGTAAAACATCAATTCTTGCAATAGCAATTGTATTTCCCCTTCTTTATTATATGGGGAACTAACTTCATACTTGGGATATAATAAAATTTGATGCGAAAAATATTTCGCATCATATTAATACTTGAGATATTTCGTGTCAATATCAGGGTATTCATCAGACAAAAAGGTTATTAGAGTTATGTAGATTTCGTCACTCATCTTCGTTCAAAGTCAGTAAACAACTGTTCATAGACTTGGGGCAACTGAGGTATTTAGCAAAACATTCTACACGACCCTTTGTTTTACATTTCTTAAATAAGTCTTCTATTTTATATGTTTCCGCGGAACGACTTTTTGAAGTTCCTGTTTTAACTGAATACAATTAAAATTCTCACCTTCAACACATGGTCCATAAATCCCTATACATTTAACACACTGAATCAAAAAACGAATCTGACACTACCAACTGGAAGTGCCGCCAGTAACCGGTAGTCTGCCTTTACATCGGGGTATACAGTAGTACGTATTTCTGTTATGCCATTACGTCGTGTACGGTATACTTTACTACTACTTTGAAGATATGTATGACTGACGTACTGCTGAATTTTTCAATGAATACTCTACATCCATATTATTGATAGATAAAGCACACTAAAGATATAAAAAATGAGATATACTTTTGCGTTTTTTACGCATCATTCTGAAGTCCCACGTCTTTTATTTGCTGCAAACTAAACTTCAGAATAATTTTCTCTATTACAATGCATTTAATGAAGACAATAAAGACATCCTACGTTTTAGTATTAAACTAAAACTCCTATCAACCTTTTATCAAGTTAACTCTACTTTTTATTTCTTTAACCAGTTTTATTGATTTATGAGCTTAAATAAAAAAACACGTGGGGTATACGTGCAAAAATTAAAATGAATCAAGTAATAAGAATAAAAGTTGTTATGGAGACAGCCAATACAACATGACCTTAGCACATGATAAGAATGCTCGCCCGCACGCGCTTTGATTTAAGGCTACTAATACTGTGAGAGTTACTTGGTCTATGAACAAAATAAAATGCAGAGGATGTTTGGGAGCATTTTAGTAAAAAAATTATTTACGTTAAAAGAAAGGTTTTATAAAAAAAATATTAGGTTACACACCAAGTATAAACAATCTCAATATTGTATTGCTGTTATTTTACGTTACAGGGTGCAACACATGGAGAATTTTTTCAAGTCACAAAACGAATGGAGGCAGACCCTAATGCTCTTGTCCACGACGTTTTGGATGGTGTAAAACTAGTGCTGCAACGAAAGTATGTCTTCGCACATGATCACAACACACTACAATGGCTGGCCAGCCAAAACTCAAGATTCGTTGTTGTTGGACCTACTTATTTCAGGATAGGGGACAGACTTGTGGTACCACTCAATTCTACTTATTATGATGAAATGAGTTTAGTGTAAGTAAACTATTTATAGCTAGTGACATAATTATTGCGTAATTAGTGTGGTCGTTGTTCATTTTTTTTAAGGAAACAAGATTTGAGTAAATAATTATCAGTGCTACCAAACGTTGAACAGGTTTAAGATAGTTTGGGGCTGCAGGAATTTTTTGAAATAATCGTTAGGCAGAAAATCGTTAGTTCTAGCTTTTGTATGTAGAAGGTGCCAAGTGATGTTATCATGACTCCTTTCAAGCTAAATAAATATTGGCCTAATTTAGCTTTTTTAGGGAACGTAATATCGATTCCATAAGTCAATTAAAAAAAATTACAGTATGGATCATTAGCTTATACGTTTTCACCTTTTAACCACTATATTCGGCACCTTAAAATATTATATTAATTTGTCACTTTCAATTTTGTAGTCCAATTCAGTTCTTTTACAAAACTGTATGGTACATTAGCACTATCGGGTATTGGAAGAGTATTCTCCTACCCGAAGAGTTGTTATAATTGAAATAATAGCTCGATAATTTTTACAAAAAAAAGTATTATTTAAAAATGATATTAGGTAATAATAATAATTCGAAAATTATGATAAGCGTTAAACGAAGCAACACAATGGAGTCAACGTTGGGAACAGTTAATAATGACAAGTCAACTGCTAACATGGCGAAAAAATTTGACGCGCAATCATTACACCGTTTCTTTAACCTTGTAGCCTAGTCGGGTCTGTCCATGGTTGGAGGTTTGTCCAGGTATAAACACTCCCTTGCATAAGCTTGTTTACACTGAAGTTAATTCAGCATCAACTGGGGTAATGTGGAGTTTGCGCACTGGTCAAGTGCATTGGAGGCCTGATCCAAAGACCCAAATTCAATTCTGGGAGTCATGGTAGCACATGAAATTGCTTCATCCTGTGCTTCTCACCAGTTATTCTTAATTGTTCACAGAGTGGGATCCATTGTAGTTCTTAATTCAATGCTAATATGTAAAGACAATTTCTGTTTATTTAAGAAAGTCACGTGGGAACATTTTGAGTTAACTTTTTCTTGTTTTCCAGCTTACAGGGAATAAGGGCGAGTTTATCACAACCACTTGTAATGGATCAACTTCCAATCGCACGGATGTATTATTATTATGATCACTTAATTATTTTTCCATGAACAAAGGCTACTCACAGCTTTACACACTTCCCCATAACAGTATTCAGGCCAAGAGTATTTTCCAGTGTTCCGCATCGTGGACTATTTCATTGCCACAGTGAAAATCCCTTCCTGGGGATTGTAACTGTTGTTTAATTGTCCATAAAACATTAAACTCTCTTCATTACAAGTTGGCTACTTACTCTTTTGGATTACGACAAACAATCTATTTTTCGAGTTTACCTTCTCTCCTCAAAACACAAACAATTCCCCGTACAGAAATGCAAATTACAACCCCACAAGTCTCAACAATAAAGACGACCCATCTCGTGACATTACATTGTTTGTTAATTTCATGTTTTCTACTGGACTCACCTTTAAACTTCATAGTGAAGTTCGTTCTAAACATGCCCTTTTTGGAGATATTCAGTAAAATTCCATGTCTTAAAAGAGCACAGAAGGTGTCACTGCTCATAGACAAACAAAAATCTGGTAGTGTAAAGAATATTTAAATAGACAAATCAGCTTCATTGGCCGAGCGTAGTGTAGCCTACTACAGTGCAACTAACCAACATTTTGCAGTATGGTGTCAGTAACTGACACCATACTGCAAAATGTTGGTTAGTTGCACTTTTTGTAGTCTAGGCAAAGCCCGAACTAAAGGTCGGATTGGAATGATATTTGGCACATCTCTTGAAACCCCCAAAAATGTTACTGAGCTAGAATATGCCGTAAATCGACCAATAATTACGGGGAAAAATGTTAGAAATTATTTTTAACACTCACCATTGTAAATTTGGTAGCTTCAGTAGCCTTGGGGATATTTATGGGTAATTTGGACTTTTCTAGTCTCTTGGTTTCTTCTTCCAGAGTTTGATTCCCAGGCATGTTTAGAATGCATCGCATCTTGCTGCTAAAAAAAGAAACCTTAGTTCATAAGTGAGTTGGTTCAACAACACAAACATTCCTCAGTAAAATTAAGTACCCAGGCCTGAACATGAGCATACCTAGACAACTTAGAAATAGCTGTGGTTATATGTTGTATGCTTACAAAACCATAAATGCTATTGAAGTTTTTCGGGCTCATTTCCTAGGGAAGTGCCAAGTTACATGAAATCTTCGTCAAAATAGTGCTAAACATTCTGTTACTTTCACACATTTTATTTGTAACTGAAGACTAATTGCAACGATCTTTTTAGTTTCCCTAATCCCCAACATTTAATGTTATTTTAGTTTGTTTCTGTAGTTCCTGATGGTTGAACAACAGCTTTGATTGTGGACAATGCTTCAATACCTTCATCACCACATACATCAACATCTGAGCATGTTTTGATATTTTCTTTATTAAACATTATGGCTGTTGAACTTCGCAATCGTTCAAGATTTGCTAATATAATAATATTTTTTTTAGCATTACCAGATTACATGAGGACGGAGTTTTATCTCGCTTGCAGAAAAAATGGTGGCCGAAGCCCAGAACTTCATCCAATGACAAGTATGAACCTATCACGAACGACGATGTATTTACTCCGTTTTTTATCCTCAGTTGTGGGCTCCTAATCGGTGTGGTGGCATTTGCAGTGGAAAGGTATTACAAAATACTTTCCTGCGGAGATGATGTATGTACATCATTCAAGAAGAACGCAGCATTCTGTAGAAAAAGAAAACAATTACGTGAGTTTTTTCGACCTAAAAAAGTCGCAAATTATAGAAAAGTTTCAAGAAGTTACAAGAAGTGCTTTGATCGGTACCGTCGTTCCGGTAGTATACAACAACGACTGCAGTCAGCAAAAGACAAAGAATGACACTTGGCGAATGATTTGGTAACAGCGTTTGGCGTCGGTAGACAGAACAGCGTATTTTAAACAGCATTTATTGTTTACGTTCTATTCCTTATTTTCAATCTTGATAATTCAATTAAGCATAAATCAATATGTAAAAGAGCATACGTTTGAAATGACACTGACCGTATAGACCCTTACAAGTGCCAGAACCTAGGGATAACAACTGAATAACCTGTCAAACCTGTTAATTTTAGAATGACATGCTTACGTGTGAGGAGGAAAGTAATAGCGTGTTAATAAAATAAGCTGGGAGGAAACACAACCATCAGAAATTGAGCATATCTGTCGACATAACTATTACCGGGCTTCAATGCCTTCCCGAGAGCATACCAACATTACACTAAAGTGTGATATAGCATTGCAGAGAAAAGTGTAGTATTTTGACGCCTAAATATAATCTTATGATTCTTTTAATGATTGTATGTTTTCTTTTAATGATTGTGTGATTTTTTCTTGGTTCACGCATTTTCGGTCATGCACGTTTTCTTGTATGGTCTACGCTAGTATGAGACAGTTCACTTTACAATGATCGACCCTCGTTTTAAAGAAATGATTGTTTCATTTGGCTTACGTAATAGGCACAACTTATTACAACATATTCATTTTAAACATAGGAAACTACTAATAAAGCATTCATAATTTTGAATCTTGGCCATATATCTAAAGCAGCACATAAGCATTATGCAACACGTAGTAAAGTTAAAATGGTAGTCACAAGATACCTTCCTTAGTACCAGCAGTGCAGTGACAGTACACAACACCGCTTATTCACAATGTATATCTTCTAGATCCAGCACCTGATGATTACTAGTGATAAAGCTGCCCAACCTGTGTATTTTAAAACAACATTCAAATATACCAGCATGTATGTAATATTTGTATCAACCTCCTGGTTTTGTTATTGAAACGAATCGATTTTTTGGTACGTATTAACATGGAACCCAAATATTTCTTTTAGACTTTGTAAAAAATTGAGTTTTAATTGTCATGCCTGTGCATGCTTTTTATGCCAGTTTAAACAGATCAAGTGTGTATTACCTTGGAGCCAAAAAGTGGCATCCTTCAAATGTTGCATTCAAATATTTTAGTAAGTTATAGTGAGCTAACTTTGTTACATAAAAATCAGGTATTCCGTAATTACTTATGGTTCAACTGCTTTTGGAATTTTTGCTATTGGATTTAATGAATCTATATTTCGACATGAAAATAAAAAGCACAAGGACAGCATTAACTTTTTACTAAATGATATTTCAAAATGAGACAAGTTTGAAGTGTCCAACAGACTGTGAAACAGGGGGAGGGGGTAGTAGAGACGAATGTAAAGAATAAATAAGGGAAGAAAGCAAGGAATTGGGAATAAACGACATATTAACAAATATGGAAATGTTGCAATTGCAACACAGTATTATTATTATTATTATTATTATTATTATTATTATTATTATTATAAAATTACAAAATTAATTTTAAAGATTACTAAAGGTACTCCTCGACTTATTGTGTTATTAAAATGTATTAGTGTTAATTGTAATTGTTTCTAATTTCATGTATGTATAATGTAATTGTCATGTATAAAACGTGTACATTTATTGCTGCTCATACAAGTTTGTTAATTCAAACTTCGAGTATTTTTCATGCAATAAAAAAATTATTATTATTATTATTATTATTATTATTATTATTATTATTATCACTTAATCCGTCTGTAAAATTAAACATGGTTAAACGCATGGTTAAACACACCCATTTGGAGGAACTTCAATGGTACGAGATGTAATGAAAATGTTGTCTTCTTTATTTTAAATGATATTTTAAAAAACATGTGGGACAGATTGTCACTTATAAATATCAAAAAGATAATTAAAGGATGGGTTCAAAATAAATAAAGCATTCTTGATAACCAATCTCGATTTCCAATAGTCTTCATGCTATGTAATATTAAAAAAAATTGGGCAGATCTTCGATTCACTAAAATGTGGAATCTAGATTGTTGATTGCTGATTGTTGTTTAACCATGGATGAAACTCGCGGATGAAAACACGTGCTTTATATTTCGACTAAATTTCACGTCAGCATTCCCCAGAAGCACAATCATAAATTGTAAAAGCACTGATAACAAACTTCTGGTGTCAGGCGCCGGTCATATTTAAAGCAGGACGACGATCCATCCTACACCAACATCGTCACCGTCATCCTGCTTCCAACACGATCGCCTGCTGACACCAACAATTTGCTGCCAGAGCTTTTAAACTTTTATCTTTTATTCTTATGCTTCTGATGAAGTCTGACGTGACATTCTGTCGAAATACTAAGCCTATGTTTCCACCTGCGAGATTTAGCAAGTAAGTGTTCTACACAACTAGCAGGGAAGCTGAAGATCGACACGTGTGTCGTCGCCAAGTAGATGAGATTTAATAGCTTTTAGAGCTTAATTGTTGTCGGATCACGGCTCACTAGTAGACTGTGTCTTTTAAGTTGAAGAAGCTTATACCTGATTTCAGCATACTGGTATAAATTCTATATGCGGTAGAAATCTTTGTAAATCGTTGGAATCAGGAGGAGTCTTGGCCCAGTAACGCAGAATACATCAACATTAATGTGTGGGAATGTGTCCTTATAGAGAAAACGAGCCCTTAATAACGTTGATTTATGTTACTGGCTAGCTGCTAGCTAGCTACTAGTCTACTATACGACTCTAATATTAATTCTCATAGGGTATAAAGATACTTCTACAGCTCGTTAAGAAAGGTTGGCAAATCCAAATTTCGGCACACACATAAAGAGTAGTCCAGTGAAGTGCCTCTTGCGGAAATGGGAGTTGCAGCTAGAAGCATGTGCCCTGAAGTGACACATTATTGCATAATTATTGTTTATTCATTGTTTTTATACCACACGCATATGGTTCTCGTCGTGGATTCCGAACAATGAACAATTGTTACAAAGCCATTGTTGGCAGAACCCACTAGTGGTTTTTGAGAGAACCCACTGGTGGGTTCTGCCAACAATCAAATAAGGAAAGTTTGTCGAAGGAAAGGTTTATTGTTGTCTGAAGGGGTATTTCGAAATCAAGATAGAATGCAACGACACAAGCAAATTTATGGTTAATAATGCTCGTTTTTAATACTTATTTATACGTATGAGTAAAATAACCAAACCAATTTATGAGCAATTTTTATTGTTATTCCTACACATTTTACGTTAATTTATTTGCATTTGAAATACGATAACATAACATAAAAAAATTTAAAAAATACCTAACGGAATATAACACTACAACCATTCAACACTTGTAAATTCTACACCAATTCTGCTTAAAAACGAAAACAATATATTTGGTGGATAGCTATCACCCTACCCGATGAAGGTTACCTCTGACAGACTACCATCTGTCATATTTTTGTTTATTTTAATTTATTTATTTTCTGTAATTGTTTGTTAATCCTATACATTTTACGTTAATTTGGTGAACAGCTCTCACCCTACCCGATGAAGGTTGCCACCCGATGAAGCAAATTTTATGCTTATTAATGCTTGAGTTCACACTAATTTGTACTTATGACTAATATATAACCAAACCGATATGTGAGTAATATTTAAGTGTTATTCCTACATATTTTACGTTATTTGGTGGATAGCTGTTACCCTACCTGATGAGCGATGAAGGATGCCTCCCAGAGAGGCCGTCTGTCATATTTTTAATTATTTTTTATTTATTTGGTGGATAGTTCTCACCCTACTCGATGAAGGTTGCCTCCCAGTGAAGCCTAATGCTGGCCATGCTGACACAACAGTCTTGCCATATTTTTTATTAGTTTTAATTTAGTTAGTGGATATAACTCTCACCCTACCCAATGAAGGCAGTTGCCTCCCAAAGAAGCCTAATGCTAGTCATGCTGTCACAGCAGTCTAGCCTATTTTTGTTTACTTTTAATTTATTTTACCGTGTCGTTGGTTAACATTTTGAAGTCATCATCATCAAGCAAGCATCCGTTGTGGTCATATTCTTCATATTTTTAATTTATTTGTTTATTTGTTTACATGTTTATTTATCAGTAATGGAGCCCATTTGCCTCTCCGTCCTGCAATTACACGTTTATTGTCTTCCCGGATCACTGTACAAGGTTCCGAAAGCACAACGACGAATAGCCCCTTCAAACAACTTCTAAAAAATATTTTAAGAGAAGTCGTCCGAAGGGGCTGTTCGTCGTTGATTTTCTGCAGTATGAACGGTGATGGGGCACTTCGGAATAAAGTTACAATCAACAAACACGAGCACAGAACCCTTCACCAAACACGCAATAACAATGCTGTCTTTGTGTAAACATTGTTGCTCGCACAGTCGCCTTGTCAAGCTTCTGAATTAAAGAACGTCAGCATGATTTGTTGTTTGCTGCAGCCACGACTGAACAATATGCTGTTGGTATAAGCAGGATAACCAACCGTCTCGGGAGTTATGGTTACAATGGGAGTTATGCGCCACTCGTTGATTGTTGGCAGAACTCAATCGACGCCGTTGGTTATCATATGCATATTGTTATTCAACAGTAGATTACAATATGCTGATTATAATACGCTTATCGTTTCAGTACTTAATTGTCATAATACATTGTTGTTGCAAATTGGTTCCCTACTAAGAAGAAGGGTGCCTTGTAGTTTGGTTTGCTTTTTTTTTACGGAGAACGAATCCAAACTGGATTATCTGTTTACGACGATGAGAAGGGCAATATTGCTACAGACAAAGAGGGTAGGAAACAAAATGCAGATCGTGAGCACAAAGTCCAACCAAGTAGAAAGTATACGTCTTGGTTATTCGGCAAGTTTGCTAGTGAATCTAAACACATGCTAGTCGTTCGCCAACAATCAGATGAGATTTTATATTAATTGTTATTGTTACTGTTAAATTTTACATGTACCACTACTCCTTTGGAAAGGCCCTATGATGGTTTGAGTTCCAAATTAAATAGGACTATTTTCATTAATGTAAGTTGATTTTGACCATAAAATACGCGAAAAACTGCTCTATAAACTTTTAATGACCTTAGAACTTGATGAAACAATAACTGTTCAAGGAAAAGAATCAACAATGAAACGTTTTCAACGCATAACAAACCCCTTTTCAGTATACGTGTGCTATGGATATTTTAAGGAATGTAATGAACGAATTATGGAAATAACTGCAATTTCCTTGCTTTCTCATAATCAGTTCAACGATTTGATTTTATGATTTTGAAATCGAATAACCAATATGAAGCTTAGCTTGACGTCAGTAGAGTGACCAAAGTGGACGATGTAGAGAGTTAAGTAAACGGTTTTGACGCTAGTTTGTTTCCTACTTGTCATTAGGCTTATTATCTACTAACTGGTACATGACTGTCTCCATTGATAAATGATATGGTATTCCAATGTAAACATCAATATTACAAATATCTCTTATCGGAGACAACGGTGGCTGACATGAATCGTTGTAGTACCATCGAGTTAAAATTGTTATTTTCAGCTAACCATGGGAATATCGATCTACAACCTATTTATTATGCATGGCGGAACAACCAACTCACGAATGCCATTAATTTTTAATGTCTTTCTGAGTGACAAGTTAATGATGATAAGCTCACGATTGCAAAGGAATAATTTATTATTTTGACATCAGTAATTTCACTAGGGAAGCAATTTTTGTAAACATATGCCATGTGTTAGAGACCCAAGGTTATGGCAGAAGATCCATATTTACGACATTACAAGTTTCTCTGATGTTAGTTTCCATGATAACTTTTCAGTTTGATGCCAGGAAGGAATGAGGTGAGTATTGGGGATTATGGTATATCGTCAATAATTAGATTTGTTTTACATCCATCAATACGACTGCATGACGTGCCATCACAACATAACTCTCATGGAGACATATCATCAAAAACAAGCAATAAAACCAGAGAAACGGTAAGAGGTTTAACAGTATAGGGAGCAATTAACATCTTGAAATTTGCTTGCACAAATTCGAATTTTCCAAGTAGCTGATGAAGATATGAGTGTCTACAACAATGCACATAGGAAGAGCATAATTTGCAAATTTTCGATCTTTGTTGCCTGAAAGGTTAACTTTTCTGCTTATTACGTACGTGATCCATGAGTTGTAACAAAGATCTAACCTATATTAATACTGACCAGCCCATGTTAGAGTTAGTGTTAACATTGATTTAATATAAAGCTGTTCTCTACAATGGAGAGCTGTAGACAACCTTTTCCTATTGTTAAGGAATAGTTCACAGAGAATGCCATTTGATTAAAGATATGGCAGATTTCTGATTGTTCAAGAACAAAATGAAGAAGAACAACAACCCTCCATCATAACGTTTCGATAATACCAAAAGAATTGTCTACAGGTCTCTAAGATTAGGCCACACTGATATTAAACAATCAACTGCCTTTATGCGCTATAAAGCAGCCCAAAGAGGCTTACAAACAAAAACACCAGACTTAGGGAGCATTTATTCAATAGCGAACTATAATCATTCACCAAAAACTGTTTGCTGTTAAAACTTTATTTATTGCAGGTGAGTTGTCAGGAAGTGCAGCAATCCAGACAAAAAATAAATGGAAACAAGGACAAAAAAATTCGTTCTGTTAAAACAAACTCACCTCCTTCACGCCAAGATTCATAAGCCCCGACGAGAGCATCTCACTTCGCCTTGTCGCTACGGTTACTAAGTGTATGCTGTTTGAAAGCAAATAGTGTAAACAAGGGCAATTAGAATATTCGGTTAATGCAGAATCGTATCCTATTCGCCAAGAGTCTTGACGCCCAAAAAAACATCTCCCTTCGTCATGCCAGCATGGTTGCTCTTACTCGTTTGGCACGGTTCCAAAGCAAATAGTCCATGTAAGGCTAGAAGCAACACCAAATTTTGTATTTCATCAATGCACTCAAATTGCTGTATGTCGTACAAGAGTAACGTAAGCACAATAGAGTACAACAACAAAATTCATCCACTAAAACTGGCTAAGATTAGGTAAGATTTTATTATGGATTTCATTATTTCGTTGAAATGAGATGTCCAGGATTCGAGCTAACGATCTCCGGATCAGGGCAGTGATGCCTTTACCTTCTGCCACCAAGCCCGCAGTGATCAGTGCGACGGTGGCTCCGTCACAGCACGTCCGACGCGCTAACAACCTGAGCGTAGAGATCAGTGGTGCAATGACGTCACTAAGGATAACAGTATAATCATAATAGTTGCAATATAGCAGGTGCGTAAGCAGCAGCTTGGCTGCAGGCTGGCACCAGAGGTCTCAGATTATGAAAAGCGAAACAAAGTTTTAATTAACAATGTTGACTGCCTGTTGGAAATAATTACTAATTTAGAGAGAAAATATGATCATTAAAAAATTAATTTACAGCAACATGACATGTAAAACGAAGCATGAATCCCAGAGTCAGTGCTGCAGTAAGAAGCGGTATCATGCCAGTTGAAACTGATTGAGGTATTCCACGATGTAGGTAATTGGTCCCAGCTACTTGTTGTGACTTCTGCCAAGCAATCTGACTGCTGCACCAGGTGCTGGTTGCACTCAAGTTCTCTCAATCTCGGTTTGAAGCCTTTCAAAAATCATTAATCTATTGCCTCTATTAATAACTATACTTGCTATAAAACCTTCAGCGTGAGCGTTTGAAGTGCAAAAAGTTCAGAGAGGGCCCGCTGACGAGGGCAGTAAACTCACGAGACATGGAAAAACGAGAAATTTCATTTAATTTTTGACAAGTTTGAAAAATGTCGTGTCTTGGTACCGATAAAAGCCTTAAAATGTTTAAAACACCAGTATGATTATGAAATCTACTGTCGTCCACAGACAGTGATCTGCTAAGTTTGAACCACCATGGTTGTTCTTTGTGTGTGGACAACTATAGATTTCTTATTCATGCTTGTATTTTAAACACTTTAAAGCGTTTACTACGACCAAGAAACGAAATTTTGCTAACGTGTTGTAAATTAAATACTGCAGTTATTTGTTTTTACATGTCTCGTTTTTTTTCATCCGTTTCATCCGTTCATCTTCCAATTATGTGAAGTTTTGTGATTGCTGTAGCAATATGATACTTTCTGTACCACAGTTCTGATACCTGATGGAAACCGACCTAACGTTAATGAGGACAACTCCAAGCCATCAGTTATTCTAGCGTTTGATGAAATAGCTAAATACTGATAATATCTGAACACTCGCTGAACACTAGCAGTTGCTAGTAATTTTGGCGCTATTTTAGAAGAGAATCTCAACCCTTAATACCTTAAGGCCAACTCAACTTAGCTTGTTAACTTAGGGGCTAACTCATGGTGATTTCCTACCATCTTACAAAGCCTTAACCATTTTCAGGCGTTAAGATGTGTCACCTACAAACTCACCACCGATCTGCTGATACCGCAAGTGATGTCTTTTAAATGACATTAATACGTGTCTTCATACGTACTTTTCAGTTAGTTTGGCTAAAAGAAGCAGTATGCACGTGTATTTTTTCATGACATATTTTCTCATTTATGCTCAGGTGTGTTTTGGTTGATATACATAACTGGCTAAGAAGAAATTTTCGGCAAAACGATCATGACGGTGACGGATGCTGAACACGCCCTTTCTATTCAGGAACTTGATATGTGGAAAATATTGACGCCTCATTCTGGTTTTAGGTCATCAGCACTTGGTCCGGTTAAATCCTTCGGTGGAGCTCGTATCACAGTCGCTACACTGAACGTAACTAGATTAAATTTTTTTTTAAACTTTAAAGATAAACAAGTTATTGGTTTTCATTAACGTAGAAAAGGTCCACACTTCTCCTTTACTCCGGCACTGCTTCATTTCCAAGGATTCCAACCCTAATTCCTTTAACAAGGTTTTTTTTTCTTCACAAACGCTGTTGTGCTTGAAAATCTCTACAGCGATAGGTAATCAGTAGTAACAAAACTTAATGAAAGTAATGACCATGAATTAATTGTGGGTAGATTTTTGTAGCACTACCGAAAGAGCTCATTAGGGTAGAATTTGCGCCAGTGATGTAGACAACTAGACATGTGCACCGATTCTGTGAATGATTGACGTGTACGTCATCCCAATGTTATCATCTCACAGGCTAATGAAGAAGATTCCATTTTCAACTCCAGAAATGGCTGAAATAACAATTTTAAATATCACAATTCGGAATAATTCCGTTACTCACTTGAAATAACTTACTTCGTAAGGAAGTTGACAACAAACGACTGTTTCATGATTCGCAGAAACACCCACAACAGCCAAAAAAAGCACACCTTTTAATTTTCGGCCAAATAACACAAGTACGTTGAGGTACTGGTCACCACCTAAAGCGGTAAGAAAACTCTTATCACATTTTTTGTTCTTAAACATTCTTATTCGTACAGCATGATATATGAGTTTCAGAAATGAGTTAGACACATTTCCGTATTATTTATTTTTTCGTATTATTTCTTTTTTCGTATTATTTCTTTGTTCGTATTATTTCTTAAATAATGCACAGGGAAGCACTATCTTTTTATTTTAGGTGACTAAGACCCCAGTTGCTATGTAATTTGGCCGGTAGGTAAAAGATGTTTTATTTTATGCTGTTTTGGGTGTTTTTGCCAATGCGAAGGCTTTAAAATAGTATGGCCAGACAGTACTATGAAAACAGAAAACAGTCACTCAATGTTTTCTGTCAACTCTGACCCATTCTCTTGAGAAATATAATGTAAAATTTCGCTACTAAAAAGTAAACGTCATATTAAACATCATAAAAGTCAATCAACCCCAGACAAAACTGGCAAGTAGTAGAATAAGAAGCCTCATGTGATTAAAAATATAAAAAAATATATTAAACTTGTAGAGGAAGCAGCAAAGATTAAGACGTCAATCATGCAGTGGACAAGCACATACTGAATTCAGCTCACGACTGGGGTCTCAATCTTGACTGCCCTCGCTATAGTTTTAAAATTGTTAATTTTTAATGTTTGGTTTTGTCCGTTTGTCTCCAACGTGCCAGTTTTGTCAGGCGTTGATTGATTTTTATGCCGTTCGATAAGACGTTTACTTTTTTCTAACGATTTGTATGTATTTTTCCCTTGAGAAATAAGAATTGCTGTATTTCTTGTTCGTACAGCATTATGTGGCTGTACAATATCATGCGGTCTTCAAGTACTTTTCAATAATTGTTAATAGTTAAAATCATCTTGTTTACCAACTAGAACTTTTTTGTCGAATCCCTCCGATTGGAGAGTCACCCATGGGTCGTAGAGTGCATGCATAACATTTGTCTTCGGCAGGGTCTACTGGTGTCTTCAGACGTTTGTTAGGCTTAGAGGATTTGACACTTTTTTATATAGATCAATTTACAGATGCACAACTTTGTTTTCCTATTATGCATTGTTAGTGAAATTTTATTGGGTTTTATGTAATTTAGTCTGGCAGTAAGTGATACTAGTGATCCTAGTGGTGTTGGGCGGTGAACCGGTTCTCAAGGTATACCGCAGTACCAAAAATGCAATGGTACCAAATACCGTGCATTGTTAAAATACCGGTATTGTTTTAATATGAAAAAAGGCGCTAAAATTGTAACAATTGTTCATTTAGTCCTTTTGTTGTAGGGCTCAAAGCAGTGCAACAATCAAAGATCAACAATGGTAATATTGGAATTCTAAACAATGCACAAAAGTGGAGCCAAATTTCCATAACTTTGAAGCTACAACCAGCATTTGTTTAAATTTGCATTATATCTACTTGGATAGCATGCTACCAATAAATTATAGAAGATTTTTTGTTTTAATTATATGTGTCGTGAAACATGCATTAAGCTTAAATCAGGGAGAAAAAAATCAATAACTTTTTCCCATTAAAACTATATCAACAAAACACATTTTTCAATAAAATTTGTTGTTATTATTTAAAAATTGGTGTTGGCACCACAGCACTACAACACCAGATTCGGCCTCTGTCATAAGTACCGTAGAAAACCGAGTACCGGGGTACTAAACTTGGTACCGACACTGGCCGAAAAATTACTGGTACCGCCCAACACTGGATCCTAGTCTGACTTGTTTTCCATTGCAATCAAATGTTCTATTATTATCATTTCAAACCTGTGGACGAAAATAATGAATTAAAAAACCGCGTTTTTATTGTTAATATTTACCTAATAATTGCAACTAATTTGGGGAAAAATATTATTCTTGAATCGGAGTTTTCCCCACTGTTTCTATAATACCTAAGGTAAAACCATCGACTACTTTCAGCTCCGTGTGAAGAATGTGTCGCCACCATCTACGTTAATTGAAAACTTGGTTAAAACTTAATTGGTGTTGTTGCATTAAAAAAGGCTAACGTGTAAAAACTTTAATGTAAGGCATTAACACAGCCAAAATAAAAGAAGACAACACATGAAACGAACGGCGCAACAACACTATGTTTATTTACACTCATACCTAAACGAATCCCATTTTATAGACGATTGGGTTGGTGCAAAACCCGCCACAGCCCAAAACACAAAACAGAGTAGCTGAAAAGTAATAGAAAAAAGGTCGGCCGAATCCACGGCAAATGCGAGTAATAAGTCATTGAGAACAAATTACTAGCTGAAATGATGCACCTTTAAAATCACAAAATGCACTTGCCATGTCACAGAAAATTTTGACTAAGACAAAAGATCACCAGCTAACGTAACAGAAAGAGCTTGATGTCGTTCAAAAACTTGATGACCTTTACAGATTTCTTTGATTGTTGGCTTGGGATTTCTGTTAGCAAAGAAACAAGAAATACGTATACAAGTTGCTTCCAGAAAACAATACAACACGTTGGTTTACACTCGACTGTGAAATCAGAATTCTGTTGCAATTCGTATAATCCTCACATTGCTCCTGAAAACAACTAGCGGAATAACTCCTTCTAAATTCCCTAAGTTTAAGATTAGTGATATTCTTAAAAGTAATTCGTGAGTTAACAAAATTAAGAAGGTGAGGGAAGGCGTATATCTGGAAAATGAGCCCCTTCATTTTCCTTACACATGGCATGTTGGTTTTTTTTGTTTCGTACTTCAGTTCCAAAAAAATATTATTTATTCAACTTTAATTTAACCGAACATTTTTCTTTTTTTTTCTTTCGATCATCACGTGTAATCATGTATACGTAACCACTTTCAAGTTTCGTCGTTTTCAGGAAAAAAGAAATTCTTAATGTGTTGCAATCAAAATAATACCGAATTAGCCCATTTACTTCATTTTCATATATCATTAAATTGTGTACGAAGGTATGTGTGAAAATAAAATAAGTAAAATAAATCATGAAACTCTCTCTATGATTGCCTAGTGTGCGTTTTCCTTGTATCATTTATTTTACGGTAGTACATTTTCTAGCATTTGTGTTTCAATTTTACAAATGATTTTTTTTCTAGCTTTAAACATAAATGAGTTCGTATTGATTTAAAGGTAATGTTTACACTCAACAAATTTCGGAATGCAAGTTACAGCTGGTTTTGGTTACAGCTTTAAGCTTACAATCGTTACAAAAGTTTTGAATTTAATAACTTTAGCTTACAAAATCAAGATTTGTACGTTGTTTTATTTGGCCGTAACTAGAAAATCCTAGTTATTTCGAACTAGAAAGGCCCACATCACCCCACCAATTAAAGATGTACATCATGGCACCACCACTTTAGATTTTAACAAAAACTACAAATTGGACGTGAAGCAATTTTCAAATTTTAACAAATTTCTTTTGAATTATTAATTGGTGGGCATTAGCATTACCTCGGAGCTTGAGATCACGACTTGAAACATGCTAAATTAGACTGATATTTCTAACATGTTTCCATTATTTCTTCCTTTAATTTCTAGACTCCTCCGTTTGTCGTGATAGATAAGAGTTCAGGAAATATAACAGGATATCTGATCGACTTGCTTGAAATAATAAGTGAACATTTGAATATCACGTATGTATAAATAGGTTTTATCGTTAACATAAAGTATAAAAATATGTTGTTTCACTGATTTTAATCGGTATTTTACATCCGGATTTAAATGAGATTTTATACGAAGGAGAAAGGAAGGAAAACTGGGTGGATAAACAGGAAGAAGGGGCTTACACAGGTTATCTACGTTGGTAAAATGACTCAAATTGTTAAAAAAAATAAAATAAATAAAACCTGGAGTGATGGGTTGTAAAGGCCGTTCACGTCTCAGGCTAAGAACGCCTTCAACTACAAGAACAGATAATTACAAGGTGTTTTAAATGTCAGATTCCACCCCGACAATTTTTCGTCCAGTTGGGGTATGCAAATATCTTACTTTTGGGGTTTCATTGACCTCATGAATGCACATGATGATGGAATGTGAACTCCAACTTCTCGTGTATTGTTAGGGAATAGCAAAACGGACAGGAACAAATGCTTACGAGTACGCACAACAGAGCCGACAAAGTTTTCGGCCACTATGTAGAAACAGAAATAGAAAGCGTTGATGCAAGGGGCATCCACCCACCCAAATACCCAACCACCATTATGACAGTTGTTTATGGCCGCATGCGAAAACCGCACACAAGACGGTATGAGAAGTTTTCGTTTGTAGTTCTTTCGAATGATGTAACACTGCTTCCCCAAACTCCATCCCATCGGAAATTTTAAAGTTAGCTCTCTGCCCATGGGCTCCTCCATGTGGGCTCCAGGAATTTGCAATCCATCAACATTTGCGATAATTTAGTATTTGACGATTTCTGAAGTGTTGGTTTTTTTTTTACACCAGCTGGACAAAAGGTAATAAGGAGTGGGTCAGATTTTTATGACACCGTATATTTTAAACGTTTCACAAAAGTGAGCAACTCAGATAATCCATTATTCTAAATAGCAAGAAAGAAAACTTTCCTAAGCGATGCTAGCGTTACAGACGCACGTTCTGTTCTACAGTGATTGTTTTTGTTTTTTTACCAAATTGACAACTTTGCAAGTGTTTGCAATACCTTCATTTCTGGTGCATTTGCCCTATAAAACATCGTGTGCTAGAAGCTAGTTGCGATCCAGAAAGCAATAGAGAAAGTCTCATTACTAAGGCGACGTCGATTGACCCAGCTATGAAGTCTGCATTCTTGTGGCTAACCATTGTTAATATTACCAGAATGCAGGATCGGTGTCAGTGGCCCCAGCCCTTCCGTTCTCCTGACCATTATAGGTCAAATTCTTATTTATTTATTTATTTATTTATATTTATAATGGTGACAGAAAATGTGTACTGGTATCCAATTATCACAAATCGAATTATTTTGTGGAAATGAAGGGAATTCAAATGGTAAAGCGCTCCTGGAGACAGAGATATTTCACAAGATCATACAAAGTGCATGGGCCTTTTTTGGTCACAAAAATTAGATAAAATTTCAATAAAAACATAGCAAACTGCCAAAGATATGATTGCTACGACACACGCGTGGCGCTTGTTCGGAACGTCGTGTTCTGAACGTTCATTATATATCGTGATATATCTCTTATATATTTCTAGCTGGCAAGAATACATTTCGAAAGTGAACCCAAACATGAAAATACTTTGTATAAACCGAATTGAATAATGGTTTAAGCATCGGAGGACTACGTGGAGTTGGTAGTACCTAGATGTTAAATAACAAACATTCGCTGTTTCATTATTTTTAAATGATTAGCCGTGTTGGCGTATTGTACCCACAGTGAATTACTTACCAAAAAACCACAGAGTCAGTAAACGTAATTTACCGACTCCATGGTTTCTTCGTAATTAATACACGGTGGTGACAGCTCGCTAACACACTGTCATACTAAAACTGTAACCTTTTATCTGGTTAATTTGAAAACCCTCATACATCACCTAAGGTTAACTTCGATAACACACACTTTTTGGCAATTAACACTTTTACAACATGTGCTTCACCACATGAGAATACAAAGAGCACATTTTCATAATTACCCAACGAACAAAACGAAAACTCACGCAACCTTGATACAATTTCGAAAACTGGATTAGTACCTCTTTGAAAATATCTAAAATTACAACCAATGCTTGTATTGCTCTTTTACAACTGCAATATTATCTTATTTAAACACTTAAAAGAAGGAATATATGTATTAACCTCAAACATGAAAAATCGACAACGAGAACAGAAATAACGTCTCTCCATAGGCAAAGCCATCCGACAGCTTTGCAGGAAGTTTCCGTTCTGGATCTCGGCACCACCTTTGACTTTAACGTTAACTTTCACACTAATTTAAAAACAGTTATTGCCACGGAAAATTCCATCTCTTGGCATATTGGGCGTACCATCTGTTAACGCAATTAAAACTTCAACTATTTCTTGGGCTGGTCCCAAAAAAATAATTTAAAAAAACACACATTTAACTTCTGGTTAAATGGACCTCTGCCTTCCTTCACGACGCCTATTAGACGAAATGTTAGTGTTTTATTGTTATTTTTACTCTGATGAAGCCACCTTGATATCTAAATGTCTTGATATCTAAATATTGAGTGTTTTATTCTTGTCGCATGTGACTTTGGCTCTATTGTCTTTTATGAATTAAAATAATCGTAGGACAAACTAATCTTACCGAAAAATATCATTGCAAGGCTCATTGAGAGAAAAATAGGCTCATTGAGAGAAAAATACGTACACACGCGATAGGAGATATCAATCACAACGAAGTGTTCGACAATACAGCCACAGATGATTATGGTCGCAGCAGGCGAGGATCACCTGCAAAATACGACAACTACTATTTTTTTCATACAAGGTATTTCAGAATAAAAGTGACAAACTTCCACGGCATACTAAGAGGTAAAGACAAGTCAAAAAGTCAGACAGACACCTATCTAAAAATGCTTGGTTACTAAAATATTGCCCTATTAGACCATAATAATTTTATGATCGAGTATTTAAGCCATGAAGCAATTAGAGCCTGTGCCTGAATGCCTGCAATGTGCAGGCTTTATTGTGACATCATACACCGTCTTGCATATTTAAGACCAAATTTATTAGCTCCACAAGCTCAGATGCTACACGGTGAACTAACCTATGGCAAAACTTTGCGATTAGCCTAATCGAATTGCGTTCGAAACTTCAACTACGTATAACTGTTGCCATGAGAGTTGTTTAACAAATTAAAAAAAAAATAATACTTATTTAAAGAATGGCATATGGTTAATAAATTCCACACGTAATAAATGTTGCTCAAAGCTGCGAAAAACATACCACTGCATTTTTTAGTTGCGTGAACAGGAAATGGCCAGTGTGAACACTACAATATCACATCACATTGGCCAGAAACAGACTGGTGGTTCAGAGGTCAGTCTGGAAGTTGGTGACCAGGTGTCCTTTTTTTATTGGAGTTGTCTCGCTCCAAAAGTTGCGTAACATCAGCTGAGTAGCTTGGTAAGGAATGGTGTGCGGGCAGTTAATGTATTGTGCGGGTATCCTTTGTCCTTGTTTGTTGTTACTATTTTTCGGGGGGTGGGGGGTGGGGTGGGGGGTGAGCGGAATGGTGGTTACAGATGTAGACCCTAGTTTTTGAAATATAGTTTAGTTCTAAATAGTAAGCAAAGATTGGGAGGTTGGGAACTGGTTTCAGGGATCTGGTTACCTAACTGTCGGGTGAAATGTCAACAAGCGGGCTTTTTTTTAATCACTCGCGGCAGTGGCACCATAGCCACAGCCAGGAAAAAAATTTCGCGGGAGGCAGAACAAAAACTAGTCTGGGGAAGTGCTGTCAGCTCCCACAGTGGGGTCCCGGAAGCTGAAGCATATTACAGTACATCACTGCTTCAACAGATTACTTTCACATACTCGACGAATTTATTTAGCATTATGACACATTTTCGGGTTTCGGGGATAGTGCTAGTTCCCAAGCACCCCCCCCCCCCCTCCGCTTCCCACTGTCGATGCGCACCTTTCTCCCCACTCTCCTGGTTCTTGTGTCATTTTTTTCAGTTAAACAAAAAATTTGGCAGTTGCAATGCCCAATGTATGCCATAAAGCCAGTGGGCCGCTGGTTACCGTAATACCGTTGCCCCCCACCCCTTACCGGATCGGTTGGAACAGGCAAAAAACATTTACCCCTTATGGCTTTCAGTTGGTTAACGTAGGTTTTTTCTTTTTTTTTTAAGGCAGGAACAATGAACATATATGGGCTTCCCAGGTTCAGGAAAATAAAGCAGGTTTTCTTAGGAATAATAAAAAAAGAACTTTTGCTGCCTTCCTTTGCTTTCTCAATTTAAAAATAGCTCATTTCTAACGTATTTTTCATTACGGAATTGTTAAGAGCTACTGGGTAGTGAGAGTCTTTAAAAAGAAGCCAGATCTGCTTCCCTGCAAACCGCGTCATTACGCTGATCTGGCAAGCTGCTCCTGTCTTGGTAAGATTGACGGTATTGCAGTTTCGAATGTAATTCGATTATCCCGAAGTTTTCCCACAGGTTTGTGAACCTAGCCGCATTAGAGTTTGAGGAGCTAATGAATTTAGCCTTAGTGCATGAGGCCTCATTATGGCGTGCGACTAACAGGCAGTCGGTCACAGGCTGCCACTAAGCCATGACTTATAAATACTCAATCATAAAATAATTGCGGTGTAATAGGGCGCGTTCTCGGTAACCAAGCTTTTTTTTGATAGGCGTTGTAAAGGACTTTTTCACTGTCTTCTTAGTATGCTATAGAAGTTTTTCGTTTTATTCTGAAATACGCTGCATAATAGCAACGGATGAACTGTTAAATAAATTAGGCAAATTGAACAAATTAAATAACTTTAATCAGATTTTACCATAACGGTTTTTACTTGGTGAACCCAAAGTTGTAATTCTTATTATCTTTAATAGTTACACTCTGAACCCTGTTCCTGATAGCGAGTACGGGCGATTGGTGAACGGTACTTACTGGACTGGTGTCATTGGAGCAGTGAGCAGAGGGGTAAGCTTTCATTTTACTGAGTATTGTATAAATGAATGTAATGTTGTAGCGAAAAGGCAAGTGGCTAGTTAATAAAAAAATCTTTCACGATTCGACGTTTATGGCTATTTAGACATTTTATTTTAAATTTTTAATTAGGTTGCCAATCTATTAATTTAGCTGTTCTGTTTGAAAACTCATTTTTCTACATTATTCGGGCGCATTTTTTGGCTAACTCCTGGTTTCAAAAACAGGTTTGTATCTACTTTTGTTTATTTCCGCCACTTGAGAGCTTGTGATCCTGTGAGTTGCTATCCGTTTTCTAATTGGAATAAACTAGCTAATCATCTAACTAACTTACTTACTTACATTTACTTTAAGTTGGTTTACTATACTTTATCAGGCAATTATATAGGAAATTACTTAATTCAATAGAAACCGTCGTTAAGTTCATAAGCATGTAAAACTATGAACATAACAGTAAAACTCAGCGAGGGCTGTGGCCTTTGGTTTCAGTATGCAACCAAAGTTGATATTGATTATTTTGTTTACCAGAGTTGAGGGATTTCGTCAACATCGCCAACATTTTTTTACTCTGAATTACCAAGGAACGTCGAGAATATGTTGAATCGTGAATGTGCACCTTTTTGGCTCCACAATATTCAGTTAACATTGCCAACATGTAAAGGTTTTATACTGGGTGTTATGGCTGCATAAAGTGGGAGCAGAATTTGCCTCGAAACATCACGTGCTTTGCTGGTTACACGTCCGAGCTTTTAATACCAAGATTTTGATTTCGATAATCAAGGAATTCATGTCATTCTCATTAGGTCGGCCAATTAACTTGCAACGAGAATGGTTTGGCATTAGCATTTGTTTGGAGGTAGCCTACCAAAAGTTGAGACATTCCCCCGGACCACTGCACTGTGACTGAGGTTGGCGCTAATGACCAAGTTGTCGACGCGCCATTAAGCCTCAATTCCCCCCCCCCCCACATTCCACTGGTGGAGGAGAAATTATGATGAGTTCTCGCCCAGAAGTCACTGTAATAAACACAATCGTGCAAAAACGACTGTGAAAGTTTTTAATGTTCACAAGAAACGTTAAATTTGAGAGAATTGTTATTTTTTATGCTTATAATACATGTTTCCAATACGTTGTACTTAACTTCTTTCGATGAAAGTCACCTATTTAAAAAAAGACATCGTAGCAAGTATACGTTAAGCATATATTCATGTTTTTATCGCCGAGATTCCACGATTGGCTCTTAGTGATGTACCTCAAGCTTATATATCTCTCAAGAACCGGAAGTTATTAAACAACTGATTTTTTTTTTGTCATAGATACTATCAACGTTGTAATCTGTGGGTGTTCATTTTTAAAACGTAAATGCTGAAAGGGAACCGGAATAACAAGATAGGACATTCGTTACGGCTGCAAAGTTGCTGCTAATGCGTTGCTTTCGTAAGCCACATATTTACCGCCACGATTTTACGGGAGTTCTTGATTTGGAGACTAACTGATTTATGTATTAGAATTAACTTTGTATCAAAAACTCTCCTTTAGAGTACGCCACGTACTGCTCTGAAGCCTGCGTCCGTGATTGTTATTCTTGAATACTTCTTAAAATTGAAAAATTGTTGCATTACCAGTATTTGTTTTTGCATGGAATGTTTGAAATGGACAGTTAGTGTAATGTAATACAATAAACAGATTAGGGAAAGGTAAGCACTGGAACAAAGTATCCAGGGAAAACTCAATAAAACCCTCAATGCACTCAATAATCGCCACTTCTTGTGCTTTCAACACAATAGGTCACTTTGCCTCTTTTTATAACTTGTTCGAATTGTTGTTTGACTTAGGCAGTTTTGCATGCATTCTACTGTCTGTTTGCACCTTTATGCAATTTTAAGTGTTTTTTTGATTTACGTTTTGGACTTAAATGTCAGACTGCCTGAACGCGAATTACACCATCGACATTTTGGTAAAAAAAA
>JAHWFP010075136.1:211979-241429 GCA_023313725.1 Lithobius niger
GCTGAAAAAGGAAGAAAAATTACCAGATGGAATGCGTGGCGCCCTCTGAAAACTAGAATGAAACTAAATGGAATGAATGTAACACGTTTCAATAGGGACTTTTTAGAGTTACAAATACACCTCCTCGACCTTATAAATTCTTGCTACAACTGGAATAAAATATCTAGGTTACATAAGTGATGGTCATACAAAACCATACCAACCAATTTCTGAGGAAAATAGTTGACAAGAAATTTGGTTACGTTCTGAAATAGGGTATTTACGAAAAAATTAGTTGGCAGTCCGTGAATTACGCAAGCTGAAAATTCGTATAAATGGAAGTTTGTAGGTGGTCGATTACTTACCGGTATGGCAGAGAGACTGACAAATTCATCACCACACTGCAGAAATGTATTTGTATGGCCACACTTAAAGAAAAAGAAAAAGAAATTCCCAGTACAAAGAACTGATAATTCATTTCCAGTTGTTCCATCGTAAAATGTCCGTCCATATCTTTTAACGATTCACCTAGGAAGCGAATCTTGCTAAATCCAATCGTACTGGCCGTTCTTAGATGAAATTACAGAGAAATGCGATGTAAACAAAAAAACAGTCCACAAAAGTTGAATCTGTATAGTGTTCGAACGGTTCGGATGCAGCTAGGGTGGACGCTCACAGGCATGGCACGAGCAAAGTGGACACTATCACCCCAAGGAAGGAAAAAGGGAGAAAAACCTCTGCTTGTATGGTGAAAGTCATTTCTAAAGTTTCTGCATAGAGTTTAGGAACACCCTGTATATGACGAAGCATCATTTTGTGAACCATTTAAAAGTTTTGCACTCGGAATAGGTGGCATTGCCTTTTCATCTCCCATTTAGCTTTTGTGTGTAAATAAAAACAAATGAATGCTAACATGCACAGATAATTCCACCAGTCATAACAGTAACGACGACCCGTTTCAAGAGATTACGTTGTTTGTTAATTTCGTATCACTACTATCCATAGCACCCCATTGACTCACATTTAAACCTCAGACCCTTTTTGGTTATACACAGTAAAATTCCTTGTCTAAAAAAAGCACAGAAAAAAGCACAAAGAAGTACTGCTCACAGATCACCAAAATTCTGGTAGCATGAAGGTAATGAAAGACTTTCAGCTTAAAAAAATAACTAGTAGAAGGTAATTATCGCAAAAATTTCGCTTCGCATCTTTTCAAAACTGGAAAGAAGCGTACAACTCGTGACTGAAAAACATTTCTACTGACAAATAGATCGCTACTTGAATACAGTAGACCAACTAATACTGTAAAAGTCAATGGTATTTTCAGCAGGGTAAAACGGTAACAAACTCATCTAACTTTTTATGTTTCAATGCATCACATTTTGTTTAAAAATTGAGTTCGGTCACCAATGCAAGCTTTCATTAATAAACTTAGGTAGGCCAGACCTGAGCTTACCTTGACAACTAAGAAATTGCTACGGTTAGAATTCCTCTAGTTTTGGTTGGAGGTGATGCATCATACCGCATCATCACACACATGAATATCTGAGCATGTGTGACTTATCTTTATTAAACAATGTGGTTGCTGAACGCTGAGCCTTACTGATAAAGTGATCTTTCCTTTAGCATTACCAGATTACACGAAGATGGAGTTTTATCTCGCTTGCAGAAGAAATGGTGGCCGAAGCCAAGCACTTCATCCAACGACAAGTATGAACCTATTGCAAACGATGATGTGATTACTCCATTTTGTATCCTCATTTGTGGGCTCCTAATCGGTGTGATGGCATTTGTAATGGAAAGGTATTACAAAATACTTTCCTACCGTGTTGCTGTACGTGCATCATTCAAGACGAGCGTAGCGTTATGTAGAAAAAGAAAACATTTACACGAGTTTCGACCTAAGAAAGTTACAAATCCAAGAAAAGTTTCAAGAAGCGCTCCGAGTATTAACTACTGAGTAAACTGCCAAACCAGTTAATTTTTAAAACAACACTTATAAGCGAGTTCGTGTGTAATGGGGTTGTCTCCTAGCTTTGTTGTTGCATTGAATCCTTTTTTTTTAAATCTTATATGGAGCTCAAATATTTCTTTTAGCTTTTATAAAAAGGCGTTCGTAGACTCATCGTCGATTTTTAATAATTTTTTCTGATTAGGCTGTGCATGTGCATAACAATATTGTAGTCAATAAATGCCATCATTCGGTATCGTCAAACACTGTTTTCAAGTATTTTATTAACAGTTTCTGTATCCTCTTGTTTGACACGAACCAAGCGTTTGTCATGGCGCAAGAAGGAGAGAGAGGGACAATTTTACAAGATAAAAATCCTCGGAAATTACTAGCATCTCTTGCATGCCACAATCGACATGAGCATGAGACATCACAGGGCCCTTCTCTTCCCGAAAATGTCTAGGGTGGCTGATGCCGAACTTGAAAGTCATGCTAACCATCGCCCCAAGTTTCAATGTACTAACCTTGTTTTCATATAAACTTCATTATTCATTGCCTACTTATGGTGCAAATGTTTTTCGAAAATCTGGTATCGAATTTATGGAATCGATGTGAAAATAAACAATACAAGGACAGCATTAACATTTTACCAAATGATATTTCAAAACGAGACAAACGAAAAAAATTGGAAGTGGCCAAATTTCGAAACGGGGTAAACTCTTGACGAATGTAAAGAAGAAATTAGAGAAGGAAACAAGGAATTGGAAATGGAGGACAAATTAGCACACATGGAAAATAGATTACACTAATATGGAGTACGGGTAAAGCGTCAAGTTGAATGTTAACAAATCATAAAGAAGTAAAAAATGTTATGGAAACCATTACTTTTATGAAAAAAGTACGTAGAAATAATAATAAAAAAAACCATGAAACCAAACACAAAATTGAAGAACCAGAAAAAAATAACGTAACTTGAACAAGGAGAAGATAAAATCGAAGAAACTGATCGTGGTCTTCAACGATTAAAAACAAATAAATTTAATTCGACAAATAAATATTTGGAGTTATAGAAAATGAAAATGAAGAACTTCCAGCCATCCATACACAACTAGTAGGGAAGCTCAAACAAAAGAGTTTCAAGAAAATTAAATTGAAACATGCATCAACTGCCAAATGAAAACCAAAATACGCCGTCGTCTGTTGTGATACAATTTAAGAAAAGGAAAGTGAGTGATGAATTGATAAGGAAATGAAAACCAACAATTACAAATGACGACATGCTCAACATAACAAGCAAGAACAGTAATTTCATCAATGAGCATTTATCGCCATACAACAAAGCTTTGTTATCAGACAATAAAACAACAGGCTAAGATACTGTTTCAAATTCGTTTCAGTGAAAAAGGAAAAAAAATCATTAAAAAAATGAAAATGAGTAATAGACAACAATTGTAATTCAATTGTACTTAATTTAATACACTTTCTGAAGGGAAAAGGTGTAACTAACTTTGCTGGAATAATAGAGGATGTGAATTAAATTGTGGAAAATGTGCAGAATTTAAGACATTTTTAAAATAATAAAATAAAAACATCACGAACAGCTGAAAGTATTACGTGTAAATTTAAGATTGTAAGAAAAAACTGGAAGTAGTTAAATTTGGCAACTTAAAATATGGAAACCAAATGGGATATACTACTGGTAACAGAAAAAGGAACTAAAACATAAAAAAACGGATTTATACAAATTACAAAATTACAACATAACTTGGATAATTAGAGAGGAAACAAGTACCAATGGGAAATTGCCGTTTTTATGAGAGAAGAGTTAAAAGGAAGTTCTATCAATGCAGTTAAGCTTTCTGAAAACGATGCTGCAACAATTATCTAATAATAGTATGCCTTTTATAATATTGTTATTACTGGCAACCATTCACAGAATGATGTAAAGCTATTTTAAAAAAAGATTTGGAATTTATTTTACAGAAAGTTTTAAAAAAATAGCGATATAGTGTTGGTTGGTGACCTAAACATTAACATTCTTGAAATATTAGAAAATATCGATAAGAAACAGATAAAGCTCTGTATAAAAGTTAAATACATCAAACATCTTGGCAAAATTAGGTTACGTACTGAAAATAAACTCTATAACCAGGAGAGAAATTAGGGGAACAAAATAAGAAGTTGTATAGATAACGTATTTATAAAATCAAAAGTAAGGCGGCAAGGCTGTTGTTATGAAAAAGCATTTAGCACATCATTATACAATGTTTTTTTTTTACGGAATTAGGTCTATTTAAACGTCATAATAACATTAGACAACAGAAAACGGAAGGTATTGCTATAGATGCAATGAACGAAGAAATTGTAAAGAAAATGCGTAATATTTATAATATAAACACACCATTAAGAAAGAGATAACACTACAAATAAAAGGGAAGCAATGAAAAGAAAAAAAACGGGATTAATGAAAAAAATGTCAGAGATGTAATACGAAAAATAAATTATGAAAAAAATTGGAAATTTAGAACGAAATTTAGAAATAAATAAAGGATCTAATAAACGACCAAAACAGACAAAAAATTAAAATCAGAATGTATATTGTAAAAAAATAAGCCAAAATATGTAAAATAGCAAATAAGTAAAAAGAAAATGAGTATATATGTAGGAGTCCATTAACAAACTAACTGGAAAAAACAAAATGGGAATTAGCAAACGTATTTTATTAATTTTCAAAACGAAACACGAATAAGGAAATTATTAAATCAATGATTTGTTGAGCAAGTCGGTAGGTTAAACTGTAAATACAAAAGAAAAGAAGGTAAGAATAAAACTAATACTGACGAAAAAAAAGAGATAAAATATACGAATATTAAAGAAACAAAACTGAATGATTTTATTAACATTCTAGAAAAAAGTAAAGGATCATAGGCAGTGGGAAGACATGAATTAAATATAAACAATTGTAAAAAATAAAAAATAAATTGTGCAGTATATCTAAAGACTAAAATTTACCAAACATAGATATAGCCTAAAAAATAAAATAAAAAACAGTGATCAGGTTCAGAATAAACAGGAAAACTATATAATAGATCAATTTCTATTTTACTAACTATAAACATTCTTGTGAACATTTTTTTGAACTACAACAGCGATCCTTTTTAACAAAATCGAAGATTATCAGTAAAAAAAAAACAGTGTGGTTTCCAAAAAGACACAATTGAAGCATTAAGAAATATAAATGAAAAAGTAGCAGATGCCCTTAATTTGCGAAAATATGTTGGAGCCATTTTCATATACCTACAAAATGTTTTCGATACAGTAAACAGCGCATCTAAAAGTTAAATTTATATAGATAATAAATTGTTTAACATATTAAAAGGTGACGTACAATAGACACTGCTGTTCCAAAACTAAAGTAAGTGAGAGTGAAGTGTACGCTGAAAAAAGGAGGGAAAGTAGGCTTTTACCTTTTCTGTATAGGCTATGCTGTGTCAAAACTGGAAAAGACTATAGCAATTCCAAAAGTGAACTACAACACAATATACAATATGAGATTGACTATGGCAAACCTGGTTCAAAAACAATTAACTATATTTTAACAAAATTAAAACGAAAATAACGTACAATGGACCAAAAAAGAAAGCATTGAACACATATGGATACGTAATAAAAAACTGAATATAAAAATTATAATGAAAAATGTATTCAATTTAACACGTTGATAATATGCCTTATTTACGGCTAATCATTGACAGTGAATGGAAATTATTGTAGAGAAATTCACGGTGGTAATTCCTCTCCATTCTTTGCCCCCACTGTTAGGAAGGAAGTTATTTACAGGGTTCTTCATTCAAGGCTTCATTTATGATTAACAACAATTCCGATAACAATGTTCCTCTAATTCAAAAGCCTCATTGTTGCCTTTATCCCAAGGCACTATAATTAAGTTCGTGCTGTGCTGCCTCTTACTTTGCCTTTGTTAGCACGTTCTATACTATATCTGAGTTCCTTGTTGTATTGTTGCCTCGTGATAGTTTCAGGCGAACTCGTTTTTGTTTGCTTTTTCCGGACGACGGAAACCTTGCACATCACCTAATTTTCCCTAATAACTAAAGACGGGAAACGACAACATCACGCAACTCCCCATACTGAACTTGAAATTGGCTTTAATCTTATCCATAAGAAATAGGAAAAATTGCTCAATTCCCCCACTCACCATCTTTAAATCTTCTGCCGCGGATTTTTCTCTCCGCAGCTTCCTGCCTAAAGGTTGGAACTGCCAAGAACCCTCTTTCCTTCCACTCGTATGTCAACATGAATGGGATGATGTCACTATCCTCCCCCCCCCACCCCGCTATCTATTCACGTGTTTCGACTTCGTCACCTAGCAATGCCCTTGGATACCAAGCGCTAAAGGCTTTAGACCTTTCTTGATATGCCCCTCTCCAGATGGACGCTTTCCAGTTATCCAACTTTCCTACCAAGTCCACTTCGCTAACAGGACTTGTCATCCAATGTCCTCGTCCGACGAAATGGCCAGAACACAAGAAGGGCAGTCACCAGCATTTCCAGCAACTTTTCAAAAGCAAACTCCTGTCATTCCAGATCTTTGGAACTTGTGCTTGCCGTGGGATGAACGTCAGGGGATGTATTGACACTCACAAAGTTTGCCAGGACCACTGATTTTGTGAGCATTACAAGAAACCGTGTCATCTTCGAGTAGAGATTACCTAACGTCTGGATGAAGATTGTTAAACTTCAACGTGCTAAAAAACTTCGATCCAAGCAAGCCAAGAAGAGGAGTGCCAGAATCGCTTTGTATACTGCATCACCGTTACAAAAGAAAACAACTGCATCTTCTAAAGAGCAAAACCAAGCTAAGAACTCGTCATCTAACCCCAACGAGTTCCCCCTTCCATTTCGGTTCTTCTTCACCCACGGAACATTTACCCAGTTCTACAATCACTTTGTCATCAGATAACAGCTTGCCAGTACCCTTAAGGTCACGGGAACCTACTATCCCAACCTTAAAGGAATTAACTGAAATCTCCATCGAAAGCGAGAACGACCAGGAGCAGCAATCAACTCAAGTGAACAACTCAATGGAAGCTTTTTCGCTACATGAAATCGTGCTCACCACCTAACCGCCTCAACGGCATTTAATCGCATCAGACCTCCCTTTGACACTCAATCCCTGCACCAGGACGTCACTAAACACTTGGATGAAACTAAAACTAAGGCTGAAGAAACCACAGCAAACCTTGACGGTCCTCTGGAAAATGAAATAGTCATTCCTGAATCCTGGCAGCAATCCATCTTTCGGTAACAAAACTTCAGCTCTCAAGGAAGATTCACCTATTCCCGAAGAAATCCCGGATGGTCCGCTGTCACCACAGGCATCTCCAAGCCTTCCGCCCTCACAAAACGAAACACCACAGGCCTCCAATCAACAGTTATTTTGTCTCGACAGCGACGAAACGACTTGCAACGTTGCTAACGACTTTCAACAGTCCTTTTCGCCTTCAATCATCACTTCAACTTTCCACATCCGACTCACAACGTCTACTAAGGAACTATGCAAAATTAGAAATTGAGTTCACGAAACAACAAATGATATCTAACAATGTGGTGCAGGTCCTTCTGCACACTGTTGCTCAACACAGCGAAAGACAAGCTCAAAAAAAACCCTCAAACCATGTCTACCAAGCAGAGAAACAAGAATTGCTTAGCAAGTCGAAAGAATTGAATTCACCACAAACCCAAAACCCCATTATTGGAGTGAACTCCGTCATGAACACCCATCAAAAAAGAACCCCCTCACACTATCACCCAGGAGGAAATACAGAGGGACAGCAAATTTGCAACCGCATAGAACACCATGGGAAGGCTTGCCCACAAAGCTACTTCTACGGGTTCAATATATGGCAATACGATAACAACCACATCTGTCAACCATACCTCGCAGACTCACAACCACACACGTCACACAGTGCGTTGTCATTACCATGCCAATCTGTAGGCTCCATGCGAAATACTGCACGTATGGATTTCATCAAAGCTCTGAGCAACATTGACGATCACTACTATGATAAAACCACCATCCACCAATCCGAATCGCTGGAGAAGAGACCATTCATTAAAAAATAAATGATGAATGAACTAAACCCATCCGACAGTTCTAATCAACACACGGATCATCCAGCGCCCTCAACTCTTTCTTTAAACAAGAAACCAACAGGAACCCGAATGCAACCGCCTTTCCACCAAGTTTCACACACGTAAACTGCTTTCAACCAAATGAATGCTATCCTGCATTCCAACCGAATGCTTTCCTGCCCAGCGTCCCCTCCCCATCCCGTGTATCTCAGAATTGAAGAAAATCTTCAAGCTTTTCCATCACCAACTATCAAAGTCTTCATCACTTTTAAAATCAATGCAGATAAAAGACAAAGTTAAATGAACTCTTCCCCCCCAAAAAAAGAACTTTTATATAACGGCACCTATGCATCCACCATTAACGGATGTAAGCTCCAACCCAACTAAACGCGTTTAAACATCACAAGACGACCAAAACGGCGACAAAAAAAAGCGAAGCAAAAATTCAATCAACACGCTACAAACAGCTGCCACCTGGCGACATTCAGCAAAAGAAATCAAAGGTAAATATTTCGTCAAATTCGTAGCGATTAAGGCGAATATTGGTTAACTGGCTTCCCAAACGACAAAAAAAAGTCAACTGACAAACAGACGGAATCAAAATTTCGAATGGGAAACACTAGCTTTCATCCATAGGATACTCCTTCAGAACGTGCCTGCCACCAATTCAGACGAGGTCGACTGTCAATGCAAAAATTGACAGGTGTAGTATTTTTCCAAGCAAAGAGAAATGTAAATTTGCTGGCTGGCTAAAATTAGTTTCTTTAGCAAAGGAAAATTATTATACAGACCCACCCTGCCTTCCCTCTTGAGTCACCTTCTGCCAATGCTTTACAACAAACTCTTAAGCAAGGAGGGCTGCGCATGCGCACTGGATTGCCGAGCTAGTTGGATCGGTTCAACTTTAATCCACAAGGCACAGAGAGCATAAATACCAAAAAATTACAGGTATAGTATTTTTCCTTTGCAAAAGAAACTAATTTCAGCAGGCCTTTATGGGGGCCCAGAAATTTACGTATTTCTATTTAAAAACATTTAATTGTGTAGTGTTTTCCCGTAAAATTTCTTACAGTAATAATAAATAAATAAATATTTTTATTCATTATAACAAGCACAAAGCTACAAGAGCCAGAATGTGCATTGAAACAAAACAATGATAGATCCTTCGTTATAATTTAAGCTCATAGCTCTTCGCTTATTTAACAATAAACATATATTACAAACAAAAACGTCAAGTGTGCCGTAAAAAGGGGGATATATGATTGAATTTTCACTTGTTAAAATGAACACGGATAAAATTGATGATTTTAAATTGAAATAAAAAAAGGTACAATTGAGAAAATTCCATCTTTTATAGGCGCTGTTGTGCTTTACGTTTTGAATAAATGATTGGTAAAGCACAACAGTACCTAAACAGATGGAATTTCTCAATTGTACATTTTATTATTTCAATTAAAAATCATCAATTTTTATCCGTGTTAATTTTAACATGTGAAAATTCAATCATATATCCCCTTTTTTTACGGCAAACTTGACGTTTTTCTTTGTAATCCGTGTACCTTTTTTACGGCTATGGCGTCGCGCTACATAGGTTTATGCATGCAGTCGATTGTTGCTGGCCACTTTGAAACAATTCAACTCATCTCTTAAAGCCTGCATCTGCGAAGAAATACGCAATTCTATCGTATTTAGCTGCCAATTTCGAGGCCACAACGTAGCTTCGTTTGGTTTAAAAATATATGCGTTTAGCTGAAACACTGATTCTTTCGACTACATGTTTATTCCGGGTTTTGGCTCAAGGCCATGCACCCGTTACTACAACTAAGTACACAACCATAACACAACTAAAGCAACCAAACCAACATTACACTGACCACTCTACAGCCCTTGCAGCATACGCTAAACACACCCCAACACGGTACTAGCAATATCTACACATGTTTGCTACTCAAACACCACTCCTTCGTCATCAGGTCCCCACTTCTCTTTTTCATATAGGAAAAGTTCCATGAGGAATTCCAGTGATTCAAACTTTGGCAAGGAAAGCTACACACTGCACAACACGGTTTCTTTTGTTTTCACCATCACGAGCACACACTCTGTCACACTGGACACCACTACTGCTGCCCACCTTCTTCCCCCATCTAGGAAGAGTTCCAGTGAGCCTTGCCGTCCACTCACTCATTATGCGGATTAAGATCCACTGAGCTGCAATTCGAAGCACAACCACACCACTGGATTAGACGACCATCGGACTAGTAGACCGCAGGGGACTGGGATGAGAGAGACCGGGAAGTTGAGGGAAAGTAGCTTACACATTCACAATTGTAACTCAATAACTCTACAAAACTTTACCACCGCGCGCAACCTGTCGAGAAGACGAACACCCCCGACCTGCGACAACAATTCATGCACTGCTGCTGTCTGCTGCTTCGAGCCAAATAGGCGACGTCGAGCTCCTTCATATCGTCGGCAAGACAGAAGGACATGCTTAGCTGTCTCATCTACTAAACACATTGTACAATATGGGGAATTCACCCACCCAAATTTGAATTGATGGGCCCGTAACAGAGAGTGACCCACTCTCAGCCTGAAGAGCATCTTTGCATCCTGAAAACACAGCCTATCAGTGTTAGGCCGCCCACTACAGACCGGGTGCTGCCTATAGAAGCCTCTGGCCACCCCAGCGGAGTCCCACAGAACTTGCCACTGCCGCAAAGACCATTGCCTCACTAGACTCCTGCACATACGTGCAGAGAGCACTGGCATCACTTCTGTACTGCCACCATGAACAGCATCCTGGGCCAAACCATCAGCCATCACGTTTCCCACATTCCCACATTCCCACCCAGCACAGTTCAACATGACTGACACGCAATGCCACCCAAAATTTCCAAAGGATCGTGAATACAACAGGGTCACCTACATCCAGGTTCTCACAAGCCCTTCTTAAAAGCCCATGACTAGCACGCGAATCCGTATATACCGCAAATGCTGGCAGATGCAGGTCTATGGCAACATCCAGCGCCACAGAAATGGCCAACAGCTCACAAAGTGTGCCTGATGGAACTGCAGCCACACACCGCTGGACCATGATCTTTAACGACGGCACCACCACACCTAATCTTCCTCTCTGACGTCCCAAATCAACCGCAGCATCACAATAGATGCTACACTCTATACCACCTTCTGTACCACCCTCGTTGAAGATACCTTTTAGCTCTGGACACCAGACCCACGGGCCCAACGTACGAGGGGTTGCAACAGCTATGGGATCAGACGTAACCTGCTGCAAAAAAGCAATACCTGCTCCCGCTTCACCCAGAATACCCTGTGCCTTTCCGCTGAGCTTCCTATAATCACTTAAAATCCGTCCAACCGTATTCAACGGGCCACGGCTTAGATTGCACAAGCACAACACCACTAACAGCTCTTTAGCCCTGCACTCAATGGGCTGCTCATTGCACTCCACCCACAGTGCTTGAACTGGGGTGGAGGCAATGCAGCAACCTGAAATCAGCCGCAAGCAGGTGTTGACCTCAACTTGAAGCATTTGCAGATGCCTCCTGGCGCAAGCCAGGAACGGGAGATGATAGTCCATTGTTGAGCGGACAAAAGACCTAAAAGTAGCCAGCAGGGCTCCCCTTGAAACAGTTTTGCCTCTACACAGAGCCCGCAGTACAGCAGTCCGAGCTTGAACCTTTTCCTTCAACCTGCGTGCATCGTGTGACCAATCTAGAGCAGCATCTAGCAGTACTCCCAGATACTTGACTTGCGACTTCGGGCAGATCCTTGGTCTCCAACCCGCAACTTGACACAGCCAAATGCAACCGTCGCATACCTAGCAAACACAACAACCTCCGTCTTTGCCGGGGCTAACAAAAGGCCGCGCTCTTTGAGGAGGGACTGTATACTATCTAACATAACCTGTGCTCCTTGCGTCATCAAATCCAGATCATCACCTACAAACCAGACCGCCACATCATCGGCATAACAGACAATATTTGTCGACGCCCCAACCGCAATGAGGATTTCATTAATGGCAATGGCAAAGTCGGACTCAAGCAACTTCCCTGGGGGAGACCCCTTTCCGTTGTTGTCTCAGTCGACCAGCTGCCATTAATCTTCGCAACAAACACTCGCCTCTCCATTTCTTTCATTCTTTCGATCACTATTTTATTTGAGGCCAAAGCTAAATGCTGTACGCCCCAACACAAAATACTACACACAAGATCTGCACAAGACAAAATTGCCCAACAACTACTTCGACTACAAATACAATGGTTAAAACAATGTAAAACAATCAAAATGATCGTTTAGGGTCCCGTAACTCCGGAATGGATCGACCAATTGAAAAAGTGGTCCCTGTAAGGTTGAAGCCCAAGGAAATTTCTGGCTCAAATCATGTTTCAAATTTTAGGTAGGCGCAGTAGTTTTTTTCTGAAACCGTGTCAGCCAAGAAGCAGAACAAAAATAACAAGAAGTGAAGTTTTCCTATTTACGTGTAGCCTCTACGTTTACTTTTGCACGGAATTGCATAAAAGTTAGTGTAAAGTTTGGAAAAGTTGCTATCTACTATCTGGCCAAGTTTGGTCAAAATATATTGAATAGAAACGAAGAAATTAATAGTTTTAACTTTGCTGGAGAGAGAACTTCAATCATTTCGCCGTGTATGATAAAAGTTATAACAATAAAGGTATTAAAACTTATTAGTCATTTAAAATCTCTCTCCTCAAAAGATTCCTAATTTCATTTCAATATTGTAAGCTTAAAAAACAGGGCATGCCCTACAACGACTAGATTCTAAAAGACCCCAAAATCCAGCCTTTAATATTTTTTTTGAACGTGTCATGTAAGGATCTTAAGGTAGAAGGTATTTCATTAAAATGTGTGGTACAATATAGGCTATTTTTCTTTTACCATAGAAGTTTATTCTCGTAGGACTTTGTAGCCATGCAGTTATGTTCCTAGACTGTCTATTGATAGATATTTTGTATTTCGAGTCAGAATAAAATTTGGTAATTATCGAATACCTTAATAATAAAATAGAAAGTTTGGTGCAATTGCACGCAGGTCAGGAAAGGACCCTGGAAGGTCGCTAACATCCAGCCTGGAAGTCGTAAGGTAAAACAATGAAATGCATGAAACAGTTATAGTGAAAGTTAAATACAGAGATGACAAGTAAAATTAAAGCTATTTACAATTTAAAAAAAAATATGTATAATAATAATCATAATAAAACACGGCAGGACAGATTAACCCAAAGCCAATAAAAAAGTTCACATGAGCATTAACTGATCCAATATGATCAAAACTAAATTAAAAACTCTACCCCAACAATAAAACTTAGCTTGCTATGTAATATTCTGGTCGCTTCAAGAACTTGGTGACGTTGGACAATTTAACAACTTCTTAACAACCACTTTAAGTTGTTTAAAAGTAAGAATCTTATTTTCAGTAAAAATTTCAAGAGTAGTCGTATTCTTGTTTGTATTAAAAAGTACCTTAGCTGCAATATTTAACGATTTTTGAAGTCTGTCCAGTAAATTAAAAGAGGTCAAACCAAAGCCGATGCAAATGTAGCGTACCTATGACAGAATCCAAGCTTCATAAAGTGATTTTTTAACGCTGTTACTTAGAAGAATTTTAACCTTGTAAAAAAGAGGGATAGTCTATCTAATTTTTAGAGTTAGTTTTTCAATATGGTTATAAAATTTCCAGTTTTCATCAATTTCTAAGCCTAGATAAGTTGTATGTGTAACTTGTTTAATCTTAATACATGTGCAAGAATATTTAGAGCAATCCTTGTCATGTAGATAAATGAAGAAGCGTTTTTTAGTCATGTGTGAAGTTGTAATATGCATAAAGTTTTTTTTAGCACTTATATAAAGTTCATTTTTATCAAAATAGTCGTTATTCTTATCAAATTCAGTTCGAAGGTTTTTCATCATAATATCGTGGTTGTAGTTTATGGATATCATGCAAATGTCATCCGCATATTGAATAAACAAGGTTGTGAACTCATTATTGACAACATCATTAATGAAAATTAAAAAGAGCAATGGTACAAGATCAGAGCCTTGGGGGACTCCATAGCTAATTTCTTTCCACTGGCTACATGTATTATCAATTTTCACACTTCTCTTTGATAGGTAATTAGTAAAGATATTAAGAAATTTACCTCTAATACCATGCTTTAGTTTTCTAAAGCGAATATGTTTGTCAAGTGTGTCAAATGCTTTTTTTTTTGCACTTCCATGTTTTCCTTCATTCAATGCTCGGTTAATATCATTATTAATGTATCTAAGTGCATCAACTGTTCCCTTTATTTTTTGTTGAAAACTAAACTGTTGTTTATTCAAAGTATTGTAATTGTTTAGAAATACTCATCCTCCTTGTTGCAAGGAATTCCTCAACTATTTTATTTAAAACAGTGAGCAGTGCAATTGGTCTGTAGTTACTGGGGATTGTTTATTGCCTTTTTTGCAAATAGTTCTAACAACTTGCTTCTTCATGTTATATAGCCAGATTTCAGAATCGATGATAGCAAAAATTCAAATTTTCATGAAGAAAGCTGTTTGATCCTTAGTCTGGTAGAGGTGTTCCGTAAGGGAGCCTTCATATCTACAAGATTTTTTTTATCTTTAAGTTGTTTATAATCCTTAAAATGTTGTACGTAGTTGGTTTAATTAACTGTATGGTGTTTTTCATGTTATATGTCAGAGTTTGATATCTTGTCCTTGTGTTTTTTTTTACTTTAAAAAATTTTAGATTAGGTACTTAAATTAGGATTACGTATAATAATAATAATAATAATATTTATTGCTTTTATGTACATGGATGAAGTACAGGCACGAAGCTCTACAGAGCTTGTGTGTGCAAGCAGTTGACAATAACATACACTTAATAAGTTATAAAAATACATATTATTTCCTATTAGTTACTCAGTTTACAAAAATATTACGAATTTAAAAAATAAAATTAAAAAAACATGTTTCAAGTAGTTTCACAATTTTTTTAGTCATTTTCAGCAGTAAAATCATATAAAATCCACTTTCGAAATTTTTCTGTACATTTTGAAAAGAGTTTTCCTTTCGTAAAGACTTTGGGAGTTAATTGAACCAAAATGGAATCTATGGAATTTATACCCCTACTACCATAAGAATTATTACATCTAGGTTCGATTAACCAGCTATTATTGCCTCTAACAGTTCTCTTTGTTTTGATTTTGAACTCATTACTATTATAATTTCTTTTTAAGACGTTCCAGACAAGTGTTTGTTGTAGGTTAAAAATCTGATATTTTTGGTAAATTTCGGCACTACTGTGTGTTTGGTTTTTTAAAAGAGTGCTTTAAGTGCTTTATTAATGACCTTTTGTAGTTGTATTAAGTATCCTTTTGTTGTTGTCCCGTAGACTGTTATTCCATAATTAACATTTGGCATAATAAGAGCATCAAAAACAGCTTTTTTATTATTTACATTTAGTGTGTTCTTAACTTTGTAGAAGGTCGGTATAACTTTCCTAATTTTTTTAATAATACCTGAAATATAATCCTGAAATTTCCAATTTTTATCGATGTCAAAAACCAAATATTTAGTTTTAGTTACTATTTTAATTGGTCGGCAGGAACAATTTTTTTATTTAAACAAATTTGGTTGCACAAGGCAATATTTCCTTGTTCACTATTTTTATGCGATGTATTAATTAGCAAAAAAAAAAACAGTTTTCTCTTCATTTAAGATAAGTTCATTTTTTCTAAATAAATTCTTAAGTTTTGAAAATCATTTTGAAGATTTGCAATCATTTTTTCATATTCGTAATTGATGGAAAGAAGAAAAATGTCGTCAGCGTATAAAGTCAGATTAGTTTTCCAATTTAAATCTGCAATGTCATTTAAATAAATATGGAAAGAAGGGCGCAGAGTCTGTCTGTTAAATAACTGTTTATAATATTATAGATTTTTCCTCTAAGGCCACGTTTAAAAAAATTTTCCAATATAATTTCTTTACCGAGTGTATCAAAGGCTTTTGTAAGGTCGACCAAAACTGCACCCGGAAATTTTCCCTCATTAAGAGCTCTGGTAATATTGAATTTATATTTTCAAATGCATCGAATGTTCTTTTTTTTTGAAAGCCGAATTGTATTTTGTTGAGGATATTATATTTATTTAGAAAATTTATAATTTTTTGATAAAAATATTTCTCAATTATTTTATTCAAAACTGGTAGTAGAGAGATTGGTCTGTAATAACTAGTTTCCAAAGGGTCTCCTTTGCAAAAAATTGGGCGAATAATTTTTTTTAACCTTTTTGGTCAAGTTTCTTTATCAATTATGCTATTAATTAAAATTACCATAAACTCACTAGTTTTACCTTTAGTACTCAAAAAATATTCGAGTAGAAAGTGGTTAATTCTGCTTGATTTTTTAATCGTCATATGCTCTATGACTGACAGAATATCAATTTTTGTTGCCTCAAAAATCCCCATTGTTTTAATTTTTTTTTACCGTGGCTTACCTTTTAAATTTAAATTTTCTTCTATACAATTTTTTTGGGTTAGTTAGATTATTGGTGTTTGTATTCCTTTGTGTCATGATTTGAGGTATTAGGTTGTTTTTATAATGTTCAGCAAACTCGTTGCATGTTTTTTTCAATTTTGTCTTCAAAATGCATTTTGAAATGTTCATCGATATTACTTTTATTTTTATTTCTTCCCATGAGATTATTAATTTTGTCCTATACTTTTTTCTCATCTGTTTTATTTGTCTGGAAAAATTTTTCATAAAGTGTTGTTTCGTCATTTTTATTTTTTTCGCCACATTATTTTTTAACTGTTTATATTTTTCATAAGTTCCTTAATAATATAATCGTCTTTTTAAGTACTATTTTTAATGTTGTTCCATGCTTTATTTTTTTCATTGATAAGCTTCAATAACTCTTCATTCATCCATTCATTTCCAAAAGCGTTTTTCATTTTACCAGTTGACTGCCTCGCATTTCTTTTGAAAGAATTATTTTCATAGACTAAGTTAATAGTTTTTTTTTCAATTTTTTCATAAATTTCATTAGGGTCCTCAAGATTTTTTAAGTAGTCCCAGTTTACGGTGTTTAATTCTTCTATTATTTTTTTATGATTTAAGGATGGTATTTGTGGCTTAGAGGTATGATTTACTTTATTTTATTTTTTTTTTTGTTTTTAATGATTTTTTTTGTTATTATAATAGATTAACTCAATCGCCATACAATAGTGATTCGCTGGTTTCAAAGTAATGACATTACTTCTGTAGTCAAGTGAAAGTAATTGTGTGCAAATTAAATCGATGCACGATTTTGTCAACCTATTATTTTTTATTTCTTCTCTAGTTGGTGTTTTGATTTGTCGGCTGTAACCGAAGCTAGCTATTAAGTTTTCAAATTTGTTAATTTCATATTTCTCACAATCATCCTGAGTTTCAGATAGAGTATTGTAGTTAAAATCTCCCATAAAAATGATGTGTTTTTTTATTATTTTTTTTTCGACTGCAGAAGTTTTTTCAAATCTTCATAGAAAGTGAATTTATTTGATGAAGGCTGTCTATATACAATAATATTATTAAAAATGCATCCATCACTACTTTCAGTTATGAGTGTTATTTTGGCCTATTTTTATCAACTCATGCCTAATGTTGGCAATATTTTTTTCTTTGATCTAAGCCATAATTCCCCCACCTCTCTGACTTTCTCTACAAATTGCAATTTGTTTATAGTCTACAAAATTAAATTTTTTTATTTCTTCGCTTCTAATTTTTGTTTCAGTTAAGGCAATACTGTTAATCCATCCCATCCCAATTAACATTGCTGCTTTCAAGGTCAATGTTAAGCTTATCCCAGTTTTTTCGACAACTTCTGACATTTACGTGTACGTAATTTAGGCTTTCACTGTCAACGTTACAAGGGGAACAAAGTTTGTATTTGGTGAAGTTATCATACACTTGATTGGCTGGTTCACTGATTGAGTCCAGGTCCATCGTTGGTTGAATTGTTTACAGCGTTTCCTTTCTGAATTTCATTGGTTATTTCTCTTTTCAATCTTTCAAGGTCGTCTTCGCTTTTAATGCTGTAGACACGCTGGTCTTTTTCATTTTTTCTCAGTTGAATTTTGCCATCCCTGAACTACACATATTTAAAGTATTAAAAATAATAATAATATAACCTTATTGCTAATTTTGTTATTATTATTATGTGTATGTTCTTTATTGTTCTGCATTACAGTTATATTTCGCATTGTACAATATGCACGAAATTTTAAATGAATTTGTGTGTGCATGGTTAATAAGTATTCAAGTAATTAAATAAATATATATATATACATACATACATATATTAACAATAAAACATAATAATAATAATAATAATAATAATAATAATAATCTTTATTATACTTACTGCACGAAACTCAAAGAGTTTGTATGTGCCAGATACATTGTATATTATTACAAAATCAATAAAACAGTTTAAATTGCATAAATTGGTTAGTAAGTTTTGTTATGTACAGAATATTTACAATTGTTAGTCATCACATACATAGCCTTATTTACAAATCACATTTCAAAATTAATAGTATTTATTTCTCTGACAGCAGCCATTTTTTAATTTCTTTTTTCATAGTATATTTGCAGTTAATTTGTCGTAGATTTTCAGGTATTCTGTTAAAAATGTTTGGTATTAAAAATGGAAGATTTCTTTTCCCATATGAGTTTGTCCATAATGGGACTTTAAGCCAGTTATTATTTCTTCTTATATTTCTGGTAACAGGTATTTTAAATTCGTTTTAAAAATAATTTTGCGTCATAATTCCATATTCAAAGATTTGCTTAAAGTTCAAAATATTGTTTTCTTTCATAATTTCTCTTGTTTTTTTGTTTTCCGATTTGTTAAAAAGGACTTTTACTGCTTTATTGAGTACTTTCTGTAATCTTAAAATCAGTCCATTAGAAGTTGACCCATAGATGTTACTAGCATATCTAATTTTTGATAAAATCCAAGCTTCAAATAAAATTTTCTTAGTCTTATTACTGGTTAAATATTTAACTTTGTATAGCATTGGTATAGTTTGTCGTACTTTTCTGATTAAATGTTCTACATGATCGTAAAATTTCCAATTTTTGTCAATTTCAATGCCTAGGTATTTTGTCTTAGTAACATTGTTTATAACAGAACAGTTACAGTATAGTCTATTTTCAATTTCGCATTTAGTACTGTGAAGTTTAATTGTGTTATTATTAATTTTCAAATGTGATGTCGAAATTTGAATGAAGCAAGTTTTATTTCCGCTTATGTATAATTCATTATTGACAAAATAGTGATTTATTTTATCGAAGTCTTCCTGCAAATTTTTATTCATATCAGTTTCTTTTGTATTAATAGATAGCATAAAGATGTCATCAGCATATAGAGTTAAATATGTATTCCAGGTTAATGAATCTAAATCATTCAGATACAGTATAAACAATAAAGGCCCTAAAATGGATCCTTGTGGCACTCCAAATTCAATATCCATCCATCGACTACAGACATCCCCAATTTTTACACTACATTTCCTATTACTTAAATAGCTGATCAGTATTTTCAGTATTTTTCCTCTTAAGCCAATCTTGTATAATTTTTCTAATAAAATGTTTTTATCTAAGGTGTCAAATGCCTTTTTTAGATCGATCAGAATTGCTCCAACAAATTTACCTTCATTGAGGGCTCTTGTAATATTATTGTTTATTACAGTTAATGCTGCAACAGTGCTTTTGTTTTTTTGATAGCCAAATTGTATGTTGCTAAATATATTAAATTTATACAGGAAGTTTTCAATGCATGTAGCAAAATATTTTTCCACAATTTTGTTTAATACTGGCAGGAGAGAAATTGGTCGGTAGTTATCAAAATCTAGTTTATTTCCCTTTTTATATATAGGTCTTATGATCTGCATTTTTAGTTTGTCAGGCCATATTTCTGTGTCAATTATTGATGTGATTAAAATCTTCATAAGAAATGCTGTATTTTCTTTGGTTTTAATGAAGTGATCGATGTAATAACCATCATGTCCTGTAGAAAATTTTATTTTTAGTTCATTAATTATTTTAAAGAGATCATACATCGTTGGTTCAGTTATAATCATAGTTTTATTTATAAATGATTGTTTAGAAGAGATCCTATTCCCCATATTTTTCTTGTGTGAAGCTTGATTTTTAAGTTTAGGGACTTGTTCCACGAAATGTTTGGCAATATTATCGCAAGTTTCTTTAATTGGTATTATAATGAAAGTCTCTTTGAAATGGTTATCAATATTTCCCTTATTTATCTTTTTCCCAACAATGTTGTTTAATTTATTCCATATTTTTTTACTGTCTTTAGCATTTTCTTGAAAATAAGTTTTATAATGGTTCTCTTTTGCCTTTAGTATATCTTTATGTACACTCTTTTTCAAATCATTATATTCCTTTAATAACTTATCAGATGGATATTTATATTTGCTAATTTTAGTCCAAAGTGAATTCTTCCTGTTAATATTATTTAATAAATTGTTATCCATCCAGTCATTTTTTTTAGTGTTTTTCGCTTGTTTCTTTCTAAATAAGACTTTGTTACTACTGTAAATCTGATTTATTCTTAATTCTGTTTCTTCGTAGATTTGATTAGGGTCTTTGAACTTTCTTAGATAATTCCAATCTACACTTGCAAGTTGTTTGATAATATTCTTATTATTTAATTTGTAAGTTAATTCTTTATCTGCTTCAGGCAGTTTAAGGTCCCTGTCATTCCATGTTTCTGAACCGGTGAAATAATGGTCTGCTATTTTTGTTTTAACTACAAAGCCTTTGCTATTATCTGATTGGAATTTTGTGAAAAATAGATCAAGACAGGATTTTACAATCCGTCCTAGTCTTATTTCTTCCCTAGTTGCAGAATTTAATATAATAATATTAATATAATAATAATAATAATAATAATATATATATATATAATTAGTTTCATTTTATGTACTTAGTAGATAGTAAAATATGTTACCAATATTTTGATATTTTTTAGTTTATTAGGAGCCAATTTTTTATTTCTTTATTCACCTTGTATGTATTTTTAATTTTTCTTAGTTCTTCTGGTAGTTTGTTAAGTATGTGTGGGATTAAAAATGCCAAATTCCTCTTTCCATAGGAGTTTTGCCATGCTGGTACAAGTAGCCACTTGTTGTAATTTCGAACTGGTTTGGTAATAGGATATTTAAAATCATCATTAAAGTAATTTTGCGTTAAAATATTAAAATTGAACATTTGTTTAAAAGTAAAGACTTTTTGCTCCACTTTTTGCTCATGTAGTGTTTTATCATTTTTTTTTTGCTTTCCATCGTTGAATAACACTTTAATTGATTTGTTTAGAATATTCTGTAAGCGATTAATTAAGCCTGGAGAGGTAAATCCATAGATGTTACATGCATAACGTCAGATAAATATTGTTAGAGATTCCAACAGTTTATTTTTTAGTTTTATTATTTAACATATAATGTACTTGATAATATATGGAAGAACCTTCCTAAGTCTGATAATGAGATTTTCAATATGCGAATAAAATTTCCAGTTACTGTCATTCTCAAGACCTAGATATCTCACATTTTTCACTTTATCCAGACTTTTACAGTCACACCCCACATGGTTTAAGCAATTTATGTCATGTGCAATAATTTTTTATTCTGTATCTGGGCTACATAGTAAACGTGATGTTTTTATGTGCATAAAACAGGTCTTTTGTACACTGATATAAAGGTCATTATTGCTTAAACAGCAGTTCATTTTATCAAAATCTAATTGAAGATTTTTAATCATTTGTGTGTACTATCACTATGGATTGACAACATAAAAATATCATCAGCATACAGAGTTAAGCAAGTTTTCCATGATTCTTCTTGAATATCATTAAAGTAAATTAGAAAGATTAATGGGCCCAAAACAGAGCCCTGTGGGACACCGTATTTCACTTCTTTTCAGTCACTAAGGTCATTTTCAATTTTCACACAGCATTGGCGATTTGTTAAGTAACTAGTAAGAATGTTCAACATTTTGCCACAAATACCATGTTTATACAATTTTTCAATGATGATATTTTTCTCCAACGTATCAAACGCTTTTTGTAAGTCGATCATGACAGCACCAACATGTTTACCTTCGTTTACTGCACGAGTAATATTGTCATTGATGTTATAGAGGTTATGTACACATCCGGTTCCTTGCTGATATCCAAACTGGAATTTATTTATCTTGTAAATTTTTTTTTAAAAATTTTAAAATCTTTATTGTAAAATATTTTTCAACGATTTTATATTACACTGGAAGAAGAGCAACTGGTCTGTAGTTGTTGTGATTTTTGCTGTCACCCTTTTTGTAAAGGGTCTAAGTATCTGCTTTTTTAAATTATCAGGCCAGATGTCCGTTTCAATAATCCTGTTTTATTAATTTGACCATGAATTTAGTCGTGTTGCTAACAGTTTTAATAAAGTATTCTAATTGAAATCCATCGTAGCCAGTTGATTTTTTTTACTTTTAAATTCTTAATTATATCATAAATCTCAAGTGCTGTAACATTCAGCAAACACATTGATTTAACTGGATCATTCCTCATCTTTCTGTTTTTATCGTCATTCATGTGTTTCTGTTTCTTCCTCATGAATTTGTATTTAGCTTTTTAATTCAGAACCTGTTCTGAAAAATGTTTTACCAATTTTTCACAGATTGTTTTATTATTAAGTGTCTTAAAATTATTATTTAGTTGTGTGTCATGTCGTCAGTTTGCTTTTTACCAGTTAATAAATTTATTTTATTCTAAACTTTTTTTACTATCGTTATGATTTTTTATAAAATAATCTCTGTAAATTCATTTTTAGCTTTATGTACATATTTTTTAACTTCATTTTTTAGTTTATTGTATTCATCAATCAGTTTTAACGGCGGCGAATTATGCTTTGTGATTTGTGTCCACATTTCATTTTTTTGGTTTATTAGTAAAAGTATACGTTTGTTCATTTGCAATTTTCAGAGTTTGATTACTCTTGTATATGTTAATTATTTTCTCTTCAATTTTGTTGTACATTTCATTTGGGTCCTTCAAATCGTCCAGCATATCCCAGTTTATGTTGTTTAATTCTTTAATGATATTGTTTTTGTTCAAGTAAAGACTGTATTTAATATTGTCTAACTTTAATTTGTTGACATTTTTACTTTTCCAAATTTGAATAATTGTGATATAGTGGTCGTCTAACATTTCTTTAACAACGTACTCTTGACAGAATTTATTTTTTAATTTTGTGATATAATAATAATAATAACAATAAACGTATGTTATATAATGTCTCGAAATGTGTAAAATAATAACAATAATGACATACTCATGCAGTCTCTTGTCTAGGGTTTATTGCAAGCTGTAAAAAAAGTTTTGAATTTATTTGGAAGGATCATTGTTTGGAACTAGAACGGGCTCTGAGTTTGGTTTTTCTTCTCCAGGTGCTTCTGTGTTCTCCAAAATTATGTCAGCTGCTCTCGGTTCTTGTGTTTATTCACATCTATGGCTGATTCTTCTGCCGCGGGTTCAGTTTGTTTTTCAGGAGCTGGTGGCTGTTCTGAATGTTCATCATCTACAACTTGAATGGGCTTTGAGTTCGGTTTTTCTTCTCCGGGTGCGTCTGTTTTCTCCAAAATTATGTCAGCTGCTCTTGGTTCTTGTGTTTTATTCTTTTTTTATGGCAGGTTCCTTTGTAGCAGGTTGTTCTGTTGGTTTTTCAGTAATTGGTTCCTGTTTTGAATCATCGTCATCTGGAACTGGAATGGGCTCAGAGTTTGCTTTTTCTTCTCCAGGACCTTCTATTTCTTCCGAAATAACATCATCTGCTCTGGGTTGTTCTGTTGTGTTCTCTTCTGTGTTAGGTCCTTTTGTAGCAGGTTGTTCTGCGGATTTTTTAGCGGCTGGTGCCTTTATTGCTGGCTCTTCTGTTGCTGGTTCTACTGCTGCAGGTTCAAATACATGTTCTAATGAAGTAGGTGCTTTTATAGTGGGAAGAGCTTCTGCTGATGGTTTTAGAGACACTGCATTTTTTACAGCAGTCGTGTTTTCTTCCTTAGGTATTGATACAAAATCATTTTGGTTTTCCTTAGATAATGCTACAAAATCATTCACATTCTCTTTTCGTCTAATTTTCTTTCCTTTGTGTTTTTTGGCTTGCCGTTTTCTACCAAAACGAGCATTACATGGCACCTAAAAATAACACGATATCAGTAATGGCATTTCAAAAAAAAAAAACTGTCCACAAACTTAAATAAACATAAATTCAAAACGGTATACATAACACAAATACAATCTATTAGTGTAACCTTAGTTTGTTTCTTAGTGTTATTGATGAGTCAGAATGCAACCTAAGACAGAAATAATTGCGTTGCACCCTCAAATCTTGTATTTTAAAATTTTTCCGTGACTACAGTCAAACGCATGAACATATTCGAAAGATGTATGGTACATGGACGATGCATGTAAGTACATGGTTTTGTGAGAAACGCATGTCTAAAGGTATGGCAACACTAAAAGGTAGTCCCGTTGGTAATATCTGAGCCTATACAAACTCGGCAATTTCAAATTGTGTGGAATATTTCCAGTAAATTTGGTTGATGTATATTTTAAAATTAAGTCAATGATGTGTTTGCATTTTTTTATCTAAGTGGATGATATTCCAAAATTGAAACCATCAAGGGCGTCCAAGACAATTTTCGGCTTGTACTTTCTAAAGTGTTCAGCAGATTAAACACAAACTGGTGGCTAATAACTCAGAATTAAATTTTCTACATCCTGTTGTAGTTCATGAAAATTTAAGATGGCAGCTGAAAATTGCAGTTAAAATGAAAAAGTGTTTAGCTTGTAAGCACCCCTACATTACATGCACTCCGGTACACATTCGTGCAGAATTAAGCTTACAACTAATAAACCGTTCGAAAACATTGAAAACATTGAAAGATTGAAAACAAACCGAGTAAAAAAAAAAGCCCCCCAAAACGCTTTTGGCGTGAAACATTATTGCTGTTCTTCAGATTAAAAAGAATCGCTTAAGAGTAGTATTTAAAACTTATCCCTTAATTTTCCATGAGCAAGTTAGTGACATTTAAAGAAGGCCGCCGAAAATGGCTTCTGAAAAAAAGGCTTTTTGCTTACAACTTTCAAACTGTTTATCCGATTGAAAACAAATTTTGTGAAAATAATTCTCAAAAATTAATATTTTAAAGAATTGAATTGACATGATTAAAATGGAAGATTGTGGCTGAAAATGGCGTCCAAATAAATAAATAAATAAATAAAAACAATAAAAACTGTTTGTTTGTTTCAACTACAAAACCGTTATCAGATTAAAAACCATCACTTTGCAGATAATGGACAGGGTTATCGTATCTTCCAGAAAACTAGATTTCAATTTTAACCCCATAACTCATTAACGCAATGGTTAAAAGTTGAAAACCACTTCTTGGGTAGGTTGGCCCAATGGAGATCTACTGTTCACAGAGCTACTAGTAATTTAACCTATTTTCTAAAAGTAGCTGATTCGCTAGGAAAGTGGCTTGCAAATTGGCATCGCAAAGAATTCTGGTTTCTCACAGGCAAGCCAACTTAACAGTATTAACGTGTACAGTGTTGCTAAATTTAGTCGTTAGTGGTGTTTTGTTGTTTATTTATGGGCTTCTTTTGATAAAAAAGACAATCGTTTACTATACGGCTGAAAATTATAGGGCATTGTACATGAGTCAATAAGTTACTGAATCAATAAAAAGTTACTGAATGAGCTTGGTTGGTGCGCAAAATTTCTTTTTGCCCTGGTACCATAAAGCCATTCAGAGGCCCAACTAACTCTAAGCAACAATGAACATGTAAAAAAAAGGAATTATCTTGTTTTGTGTGATGTGGATTTTTGTGCTTATTAAAGAAAATAAAGCTACGTCAATTTGTCGTACTGCCGAGCCGTGGCAGATGTCAAATTGTCAATGTAGTCACTTGAAGAAGCTGAGCAGGTCAGTGACAGAAAAAGGGATGGTCCCTGCCACTCATTGCGAATAAGAGAAATGAGAGAGGTGTGCGATTTCGTAGATGTTCAGTTACATTATTTGAAGTTGCTTCAAGATTAGTCTTCTGCTTTAATAAAAGACTTGCTCATGGCTTCAAAGAGCAATTTTATTTTTAATTGTTAAGGTCTTTTAATTTTTACTAGACAGGTAGATTTCTTTTGTTTTGAGGCCGAAATGGAGAATTTGTTAGCCATAAGCTTTCCGTATGTATGTTAGCCTACTAAAAACCAATCAACCTCTTCTTTGAAAATTTGACAATTTTGGCGCCAAAAATGGCTTCCGCTAACTCATAATAAGATGTAATTCGTCTCCCAATGCAAAATAACTAACCATAATTTATTAGTTAGTTGGTTAGCTAGTTTGCTAGCTAACAGTGAGTAATTAACTAGCGAGATAAAAGTTAGTTAATTATCTAGAAGTTAATTAATTTATATTAGCAAAAAAATGTTAACGAACATCAACAAAAAATATAAAAAAGCAACAAAAAATAACAAAACAATAATTCTCAAAAATATAAAAATATGAAATAGTGTAATATATTAATTAACAATTTATCAAATCTATTAACAAATTAACATCGTATTACGTGTTAGCAGAAGCCACTTTTTGAATGCCATCCTTGATTTTTGTGGAACCAACCCTGATTATTTGTAGTCTTATGCACTAGAAGCTCTGAATGGCAGTGGTTTGGTGGTTAAATATGCTACCAAAGCAGAATTTATTGCTTAAAAAGCATCGCAGAACACCATTTTGGGCGTCATCTTGGATTTTTGGGTACGCGCTAATGTTGCTTTATCGAAAACCATGCAAAAATCTAGCTTTGCTTTTAATCATTGCTTTTAATAATCTTATGCTAATCTGCTTCTCATTCAAGGTTTAAAGCCGCTGGTTTAAGTTGTTTCATCATGAACCGGTTGTGTAGTTGTTGGTTTATGTACTTCACTGTAAACTTGGTTTTAATAAACCACACCACACCCTCTTCCAGGTCTAACTACGAGTACCACATTGTAACTGAGTGCAATTTAGAGAGCATATAATTGTGTTTGCTTGTTCTAGAATTATTTAAAAAGTGAGTGTCAGTATCACATTTTATTTTAGTAATCTAATACAGTGCTGCGTTTAGCATCACAATTTCAAAGTTACAATATTTTCAAGAAAGTAAATAATGATACCAAGACTTCAAAAAACCTTATCTTATCCGTCAAAATTTTTTCAATTAGTGCTGCTAAAAAAAAAAAATCAACTTTCAGTTCAAATTGTAACCAATGACTTCTGGCTCAAACACTCGGTTAAGCATAAATTATAAGTTTTGTGCGGCCATTTTATATTTAGGAAATCTTTATGAGACGTATTTAAAATACTTAAATATCAAGTGGAAATTTTAACCTTCTGGCAAGCAGAAATTATCTACTAAGGTTAAAATTGTACCTCACTAATTAAATAGTTCATAGGCCAATAAATAATTAACCTATCATTTAACTGCTTTTTTACACTTTTAATTGTGCTTCTAATTTTTGTTAAATTAAAAAGCAAGTAAGGCATGTTTTACGGCTTTGTAAATGATCTAACACTAACACCATTAACAGTGAATAACTAGCTGTTTACTCACCGAAAACTACTTTTGTTTAATAGTGTGTACCCATCCACCAGTATTGTATCGATAAATACAACTTTGTATATTTGGCGGTAAGATTTACAATTTTTGGCATTGAAAACTGCAGCTGTATTAACCTGACAATTTTTATTCTTTTCATTTCATAAAGCTTAAGTCTGTGCTCTTACATTATTTAAGAACAGGTAATAACGCAAATGCAAACATCGAAACTGACCGTACATATCCTAGAAAATTCCTTGAATAACCACATCATCCTTAATTAATTCAGTTAAAATCCAGCTACTCGTGTAAAAATTAAAAGTACTTTAGTGTATTTGTATCAAAGGTGGGGAATCATTCTATGGGAGAAAATCCCCGTGGATATTAAAAAGCCAGTAAGGTATGTATTACGGTTTTGGAAATGATCTAACATTAACAGTGAATAACTAGCTGTTTACCCACCAAAAATGATGCAAATCTATAGTGTGTACCCATCCTCCAGTATTTAAATAGAACTTTTGTATTTTTGGCGGTAAGATTTAAAATTTGCGGCGTTGTTACCTGGAGATAAATTAGTCTGAAAATTTATATATACATTTTTTTTTTCATTTCAGAAGGCAAAATTCTTTAGTGATATTAAATTACTTACGAAGAGGCAGTAATGCTAATATCGAAACTGAACATACCCTTCTTAGAAAATTCCGTGAATACCAACACTGTATTAAATTAATTCAGTTACAATCCAGCTACTTGTTTTGACATTAAAAGTATTTTAGTGTGTTTGTATCAAAGGAAAGAAATCATCTGATACATGCAAGTAACTATATAGATACAAGTATATCTGGACTCTGTCTAAATAAAGTTCAGTGTAGGTGGATTTAAATTTAAATCTAAATGGAAAAAATCTCCTCGGATGACGTTCAACCAAAAGTGGGCATTAAATCAGTTACACTGGCACACTCTTTTAAATTCCGTGCTTAAACCGTTACTTAATTTTCTTTGTTAATCTTTAACGTAAAAAAATACTAAATTTAAGGCCGAACTTGCATGAGCCACACCTATAAACATATATAAAATCCTAAGTGCCCTTGCTAAAAACCCTACATACAATTAAAATCTGTCTATGTGTAATATAGCCCATATAAGTTTAGTGAAGGGAAAAAAGCTATATAAAGAAAACAAATGAAAAGACCCATATAGGGTGCCTATATCAACAAGCCACTTTTTTTGTTCCGTTTGAATTTTGTTAAGTCGGTTAAAAATTGACAGGTGTTTGGGGATTTGATAGTAATAAAAAAGTATGGTACATAATATCTAGACACGTCTAATAATTATAATAATCATACGCCCAAGAAATCTCTTGTCAAGAGTTTATTGCAAACTGTAAAAAAGTGTTATTTATTTAGAAGGATCGTTGTCTTGAACTAGAACAGGTTCTGTACTCGGTTTTTCTTCTACAGGTGCTTCTGTTTTTTCTAAAATTATGTCAGCTGCTCTCGGTTCTTGCGGTTTATCCTTTTCTATAGCAGGTGCCTGTTCTGAATGATGGTCATCTACAACTAAAACGGGCTCTGAGTTCGCTTTTTCGTCCGCAGGTGCTTCAATTTTTTCCAGAATTACGTCAGCTGCTCTCGGTTCTTGTGCTTTATTATTTTC
>JAHWFP010075136.1:241439-253779 GCA_023313725.1 Lithobius niger
GCCTGTTCTGAATGATGGTCATCTGCAACTAAAACGGGCTCTGAGTTAGCCTTTTCTTCTACAGGTGCTTCAATCTTCTCCAAAATTGTGTCGGCTGCTCTTGGTTCTTGTGCTTCATTTTTTTCTATGGCTGGTCCGTTTTTACCAGGTTGTTCTGTTGATTTTTCGGCGTCCGCTGCCTCTTCTGCTGGCGCGTCTGCTGCAGTTTTTTCTGGTGGTTCTACCACTGCTGGATCATGTACTGGTTCTACTGCAGCTGGCGCCTCTATATTGGGAAGATCTGCTGCTCTTGCTTTTTGTGACATTACATGTTGTACAGCATGATTATTTGGGGTTTCCTCAGATAATGGCAAAACTTTGTTCAAACTCTCTTCAACTGTTTGTTCTTCTTTGTTCCATTCCTCTTTTCCTCTGCTTTTCTTTCCTTTGTGTGGTTTAACGTACCGTTTTTTACCAAAACGAGCAGTGCATGGTAACTAAAAAAAAAAGCATGGTATCAGCAATGGTATTTCCAAAAAAAAAAACTATTTACAATATTAAATAAATGAAAATAAAAAAATGATGTACTGAACACAAACACAATCTCTTAATTCAACCTAAGCCGTTTGTTTCTTGGTGTTCTTCACAATTGAGAATTGAACCCCAGACATTCCAAACTAACTAAAATTTTACATTTGTAAGTTAAAATAAAGTTCCAGCATGTAAAAAATTATGGTTTCAATGATTGATTAGTTGAGGTTTTGCGCTGTTTGGTTGTTAGTTATAGTAGTCTCCCTCGTAATTACAGTCAAACACATAAACAAATTTGAAAGATCTTTTGTACGTGGAGAATGCCTGTTAAGTACATGGCTTGGTGACAGGCATGTCTAGAGGATTAGGGCACCGAAATATAGTCTCGTTGATAATTTGGGATCCTCTACACAAACTCGACATTTTGATATTGTATGGATCTGTTCGAAAGAAATTTGTAATTGTTAAAAATAAGTCAAACGAGTTTCTTGCATGCTTTATCTAAGTGAGTGATATTTCAAAATGGCAACCACCAATAGCGCCTAAGATGGTTTACGGTTTGTATTTTATTTTGTAAATAGTTCAGCAGATTAAACACAACCGGTGTTGAATAATGCTCAGAAATAAATTTTCTACATCCTATTGAAGTTAGTGAAAATTTAAGATGACAGCTGAAAATAGCTGTTAAAAGGACCTACCTTCTTACTAAAGTCGAGCATCCTGCGTGAAATAGCTTTTTCAACATTTACATAGGTTAGATTATTTGTAGCAAAACCGTTTCTAACAAGAATAAAAGTAGGAAAATGAATGCCTTTGCAGTATTTACATGCGTCTGAACTAATGTTGCAAAATTGAGCATTTACAGGAAAGCCAACTATGAGGAATGTACCTTTAACATGAATAGGCGTTTGGCTTGTAAAAACCAGCTACATTACTTGCATTCCAGTATACATTCGTGTAGAATTAATCTTACAACTACTAAACCTTTGATTAGAATAAAAACAAACCGATAACAAAAAAAAAAGAAATCCAACGATTGCGTTTTCATGAAACTCTATTGCTGATCAGCAGATTAAAAATAATCAGTTGTAATTAGCATTTAAAACATTTCCCTTCATGATGCCATGTACGAATCAGTCAAAATTCAAGATGGCTGTAACAACTGGTGCCTGGGAGAAGGTTTTATATGCTTGTAACTTCTAAACTGTTAATTAGATTGAAACCAATTGGTTTAAAATTATTTTCACAAATTAATTTTTTTAAGAAATCTCTTAATTGGTTCGTTTAAAATCGAGGATTTTGGCAGAAAAAGGCATCCAAATAAAATTGTTAAAAACGACTCTTTGCTTGCAACTACAAACCGTTTATCAATAAAAAACCTACCATTTGTAGAAATTTATCAGTATTATCATTTTTTTTCAGAAAAATAGAATCCACATTTAGCGTAATGGTGATCCTTCTGACCCCCATAACTCTGTAACACAGTAGTTAAATGCGTAAACTCACTTCTTGTATAGGTTGGGGCGGTCGACATATACTGTTCACAGAGCTACTGGTAATTTATACTATTTTCCAAAAGAAGCCAATTCGCTAGCGAACTAGTAGCAAATTGGCAGGCTAAGAATCCTGGTCGTTCCAGAGACAAGGCAGCTTTAACAGCATTAACGCGTGGTGTTGATAAGTTTACTATTTATCAGTGGTTTGTTGTTTGTTGCAGTGCAACTTTTGATAAAGAGCGTAATTACATGGCCAAAAATTAAAGGGAATCATATACGAGTCAGTTATTTACTGGATCAATAAATTGTTTGGTCAATAATTTACTGCATGGGCTTCGTTGGAGCACAAAACATTTTTTCCCCCTGGTACTATAAATCTATGTGTTCTTTAAATTTGTTGGTGAGTTGTGTAGTGCTGTGATTGAACAGCAGCCCCGAGGGTTGCAAGACTTAAGTCTACATCAAAAAAAGTGAAATTTGGTGAAGTATGTGGGAAAAGAAATGTTGGACTGGCATCTGATTTTTGTTGTTGTTGTTGTGTATTGCCAATGAGTTGGTGTTATGTTTGAGTACGTAGTTGGATTTATTTGTACGTTGCCTTTGAATCAAATACTGTTCAATCTGGTCAATGAAATCTGTTTTAATGTTGGGTTGTCTCATGTCTTTTGATAATTGGTGTAGATTTTCAAATGGGTTGGAAGCATAAAATCAGTTGCTATATGTTTTGAAATTTTTCCCTAAGTTGATTTGACATTAATCTGATTTATGCACATGTGTGTAGGCGCTCCGCTATACCCTGTATGTATGGAGCAACAAGATATCTGGTATTATTTTGAGAGGTTGATTTTTTCTTACGATACAGCCTTCCTATGTTTGTTTATTTGAAGACATGTTGTAAAGGAAAGCCACTATTGAAAATTTGGTGCTATATTTTGAAATTATGAAATGAGTGGTGTAAGCTCCCAACTGTTCGATTTCGTTTTTTTATGCTGCTGTTTTTGTACACAGAGTCAGTAAACGACTGAAATGCAGTAACCCGAGTGGTTGGTGATGGTTTACGGTAGTGAAAGAATTCGATTTGTACAACTCTTTCATTGTTGGACCATTGTTGCAGCAGTGGATTTATATCATGAAGACACACTGCTGCAACAATGAAACCGTTGCCTTACCACTAGTAAGAAACACGGCTAAGTGTGGGTTTCTTACTTCGTAAATAAGAAAACGAGGGTCTTTGATTCCTACGTAAGTAGTAAAAATTCAATCGCTGTCCATGCTTACATATACCAAATCGTTTCTAAAGGGTTATTAAACTGTTTCACACTATAAATTAACAACAATTCATATTTAAAATAATAAAAAAGAATTCTAGGCATAGAAAACGAAACCGTGGGTTCTTAACTTACGTGAGTAAGAAAAAGGCCTTTGGTATTTACATACGTAAGTAAATCTATACCGCCATCAGTGTTTATGCATATCAAAGTTTCCAAAATAATACATTCATTTCAGCTGAAGAAAGACCCAAAGGAAAGAATTACAATCGATTAAAATAAACAAATAAGGCATTTATTGCAGTTATGGAGTTTTAAAAAACGGAGCTGGAGCAAAGAACATCCGGAGAACAATGGCTGGTTATACTATCACAACAATAGTTCGGTTACTAACAATGCAAATCGCTGTTGTAAAAATATGTTCGACGATGGTTCGGCAACAATGCGCTAACACTATCACTTTATTGCAACAGTGGCTCGTTTACTAAAGATTCAGCTCGTCATTGTACAAATGTTAGACGATGGCGTTCTGCAACAATTCGGTAAGACTTTCGCTTTATTGCCCTTGTGGCTTCGCCACTCGGGTAAACAGCGAAAGTTTTACCTTATTGTTGCCAAACGCCATCGTCTAACTGATACATACCAGCGGGAATTGATGCAACGGGTAACGTCACGGAATGAAAGATTGTTTAAATGTGGGGCCTTCTATGTGATGGTCAATGATGGGCGAAATTAGTTTCAATACTAGTGTGTTATTTCTAAGCGAAGCAGGGTGCAGAACAAGTCCGTGCCTACAAATATTTTATACGAAAATAGTTCTGGAACTTTGTTAATGAGGTCACTGTTGGCAACATATGTTAAAACGTCGCATAGGGAAGTACAACGTATTTTAAATTCTTAATCTTATTTAAACTATTAAAGTAGAGAAAATATGACCTTACCTTAAACACGTAATTCGGAAACGGGGACAGATAAGAACGTCTTTACCGTAGCTCATAGTTTCCTAGACACGAAGTTTCTAAACCGGAAGTTCCTGTTCAGGAATTTACATCAGTCGTATGTGAAAATTCTTAAATTCATTATAATTCACAAATAAAATTTGCAAATAAAATTTTTTATACTCAACTAAGTCGATATCACACCTTACCACTGACACCGTACCTTACATTAAAACACTTATCCGTGAGTAGTAGGTGGTTAACCGGCAATAATTGCTTATCTTCTCAAAACTGGGGCAGTTCAATGTTTCGGATATTTCCCCAACTCCCTCGACATTGGACTGCCCCGTTTCTATCAAACGAGCAATTATCGCCGGTTAACTACCATTTTCTGTCGGATATCTATTACATAGTTCTGTGAACAGTAGACTTCGCCCGCTCGCCCCAACCTCCTTTGTCAGAGAATATGTATTAGACTCTTTCTTCAGGCGCACCCTCACACAAATTTGGTATTAAAGGATGAAAAACTCCCTAAATTGACACTAATAATTTAAGAATGTCAAATATTTCTTTCATGCTTCAACAATTCATCCTGTATAGTTTATCACTTGCCTTGATTATGTGTTGGTATTTTTTAATTACTGTGGATGTGCAAGTGGATACTTTTGCTCTAAAGATTCTCTGGCCTCGAGGCCAATTTTATTCTGATTTTGAATGAACGGATTCTACCTCGACCCTTCCAAATTTCCGACTGTCAGACAAAGTAAACCCTATGGACTTATTCTTACTCTCGAAGGTAATAAAATGGAAGTATAACTCTTGTTTTATCGGCCCTGAAACCAAATTTTCATATTTATTTAGAGTGTGAAATGTGAACGTTCTGCATCCTATTAAGATCCATTCGGTACCTCAACTGAAAAAAAACTGAATGGAGTAGTACAGTGCTTGACCTGCCCTAAATTTCTTCTGACACCCTTAAGAAGAAAATTTAATTTCTTTTGCCCTACTTGCTGCAAACTGCTTTTTTAGGTCCCATTTTTTTCAGGAATTTTTAATTTTTGTCAGCTTGTATAAAATGAATTCATCGTATTTAAAAGAATATTCTTACCATTTTCTGTTTGTGTCCTAATATATGCGTTAGGGTATAACTAATATAAACCGTGTTTTGGATGCCATTTTCAGCCACCATTTTTTATTTTCTCAAAACTTAGAATAGGATTTTTTTTTGGAATATGTTCTTCCGCATATTCGTAAACATTTTGTGTTCCTTCTGGTGAAGGATTTAGAAGTAGCTTCACGCCAAAGCTGTTTTTGGACGCCATTTTGGATATTTATTAACTGGTATAAAAGTCGTACCTACGTTCTTCATCCGTACTTCAAAGAAGATTCTTACCAAATTTCATTCGAATCACATCATGTGTTTGACTATAACTAGGAGCTACATGAAAGGTAGCGTCCATAGTTTCATCTCTCATTCAAGGTCGTGACCCCATGCGGTAAAATTTGGAATGATTGATCGTTCCAAATTTAACTGCATGGGGTCATGACCATGAATGAAATATGAAACCATGAACACTCCCTTTCATGTAGCTCCTGGTTATAGCCAAACATGCGAAGTGATCCGAATGGAATTTGATACGACTCTTCTTTCAAGTACGGCTGAAGAAAGTAGGTAAAGTTATTATAGTAGTTCTCGGCTAACACACGTTAAAAATACGCTTTATAGGTGGTAACCTAATTGATAGAAACGAGAATATACCACTCCAGTAACGCTTAATCCAGGCATACGGCTCCTCTGATAGCAACAGCGTTCCACGAGCATGAAGCAGCAAAGCAGGTGGTTACTGCAAGCCAAAGCCGACTGAGGCAGAAATCGCCCACCTTGTTTCCCGACTCAATGCCAGTTCACACGGATGCTGAAAACTGATGCCTTTTACCAAGCTGTTAGTGCTGGACTGGTAAAGTAAGATTCTAGCAATGTTGAATCAAATGACCTGCATCTGAGAAACGAAACCCACAGCTTCTCTTCCAGATGGCGATGTTACGAGAAATGGAATATAAAGCAATAGATACAACATGGAAATTCCCACGTCCTACGGATGTGTATGTATATTTATTCGTGTTATAGCAGGCGCGAATAAATATACATATACATCCGTAGAACGTGGGAATTTCCATGTTGTATCTATTGCTTTATATTTCATCTCTCGTGACATGTCAGCTTGAATTTCAGAATAGTACAATGAGATTTAGTTGAATGGGATTTTCTGAATGGGTATGTTATTCTGAATATTCCTAACCAGTTTGTGTCCAAGTGAGGAATGAATTAGAAGACACAGTAAGTCAAAAACCGTTTTGATGCCATTATAGTCGTCCATTTTGAATTTTTAGAAACAAGTATAAAAATCAAGTACATACGTCACTCAGCATGTGTCGAAGAACATTCCTACCAAATATCATTCGAATGACTTGACACATTTGACTGTATCTACCATAAACTGCTTTTTGTGCGCCATTTTGGGATACCATTCCGAATTTTTCACAAACGTTGAATAGGACCTTTTTGATGAATATGATAATCCAAACCAGCTTGTTGCCGATCTGTTAAATGATTTAGAAATTATAAGCAAGAATCCCTTTTTTTTGGTGGCATCTTGGCCAAACATTATAGAGTTTTTAACAACAGGTATAAAATCAAGTGCATACTACCAAATATGATTCGGATCGCTGTATGCATTTGTCTAAAACTGACATAGACCATTTGTTTGGATGCAATTTTCAGGAATCTTCACGTTTCTTAAAACTTGAACTTAACAATTATGTTGTTCTGAATATTCATAACCATTTGAATCCATTCTGATAACTTATTTTGAAGTTAAAAGCCGACAACCCTTTTTGTTAAACGCCATTTTGGATTTTTGTCAAAAGCTAAAAAAATCATATGTCGTTCAGTCTTATTTCAGGATATTTCAACCAACTTGCATTCCATTCCTATCACGCATTTGGCCAAAAATGCAGAACGAACGGACACACACAAACAGACGCACGATTTGGCAAAAATGCACAATCGTCGAAGTTGAAACAGGGCTTTGTTCGCGTCTCTCACTCGGTAAAAAATGTCAGCGGTGTTTTCTGGAAGAAACGTGCGTAAAAGGAATTATGCGCATGATGCACATTCAATGTAGCCTAATTCATTACACTATACGAGATTAAAAGGATTACTGACTTAGAGGAATTCATAGTCTAGGCGCCAGTCCTAGCTTCAAGAACAACATGGTGGTTTAGGCTCATACACTTGATAAGGCCCTGCACCACAATTTATAATTTTGTGAAACTTCTCCAGAATTATTAAGATCAAGAAACCCATTGTCATCTAACTTATTTGCTTGACAGAATTACTAACGTTGAATAAAGGTAAAGTCAAAGAACTTGCAGAAAAAACGTACCATAACTAAAATTCGATTGTTCATTACTGTTGTTGTATGTTATGTTTATTCATATTATGATAAATAGTAAAAGCTATTAGAGAACCTTACCTCAGCATCCAGTTCTGAACGACATAGATGGAATTCTGGAAGCTAGGGAAAAAAAACAGAATTATGTATCGCTTGTTTGAACGTTACTACATAGCTGCATTGCTACAAAAAAAATTTGGGGTCAACCAAATTGTTCAAAAAATCGAGAGACTAAACAAAAAACCTCCCCAAATCCAAAAACTTTGATAACTGCAAGGGATTCACGATAAACCCGAGAAAGGAAAGCAAGCAAAGTGTGGTGTTTAGCATTGTTGATGCAAAAACAACTGAGCACCAGCTCACATCATCCAACCTGCTTATGCCCGAATGAGAGTTTATGTAAATAAAATAAAAGTTCTTACATTTATGAGCTGCACAGAATTAAAGTGTCTAAAACCAAGGTATCAATCAAAAGTCAACAATCTCCTTAGTTTCCTATGAGAATAATCTAGTTTGAAGTCTGATTATAATTCCGTTCAAGTTATAACTTTTTTTCATTACAAACTCGTTCATGTTATAAATTCCAGTGTAGATATTCATTCGGGCACATTTACCTATTGGGGATTGGTGAAACACGGTAACTAACTAGGTGATTAGCTGTTCTAAAGAGATAAAATACTATGTGATAGAGGTTGCAAGATTAATTGACTCGGTGAAGGTGTTAACGTTTTAAAAAGCCAGCAAGTGCACATGTATACAATAAAATGTAAGTGCACTTGCTGGCTTTTTAAAACGTTAACTACTTTTAGTGCTTTTATTCTGTCCATCGGTGAAGGTGTGTGATAATTAAACGTTGTGAGCGTAATAATAAACAGGTGAAAATGGGAGAGTCTTATTCAAGAGTAGATTAAAATTGTTAATTTAGGTGAGCGAACGACAGAGCAAAAAGCCTCTAATGTTCATAAATTTATATCTCACATGTTCGTAAATTTGCACGAATGAATATCTTGCACTGTAATTTATAACAGTAAACATGAATTAAAAAATAATAATAATTTGTAAGGAAATATAATCAGTCTGAATTAAATGATTACCTTAGTAAATTAAACAAACTGTCAATTTTTATTCCGAGCTTGATTTTTAAACATGAAACTTGCCTACTGCTCATGAATCGACACTGAGTATTTGCAAGGCTCTCAATTGAATTTTAGCATTGTAGGCTGAAGGCACAGAAGCAGTACTTAATGTGAGGGTCAATAACTGAGTTCTAAACAGTAGCAAAAATAAAGTTGAAGGCGTTAAAACGCAGACGTAAATGCAGCAAAAACAAACAAGAGTTAGGGCACGTTTACGCAACCAGTCATTCTCGCTTGCCGAATGCTATTTGCTAGTCAACCGTTATTTATTTATGATTAGTATCCCTTTGTTACTAAATGAATGCGGTAATAAATAACAAATTGTATGTATTATAAATAACAACACGGATAAAGAACAAAGGGCTACAGTAATTTTAAACATTGCTACAAGATTGTTGTAATTTCACGCTATTTCCAAAATTTTCTTTTCTCTCTCAAAGTACAGCTTCTAGCAATTATCAAACGTCAGTAGAATAAATAGCTTCTCGCAGGGAGAATTCAAAATCCAACATAGCGTCCATTTCGTGGCTATCGAATTGAAGACAAACCATCGAATACCGTCGAACAGTCCGTCGTCTAGTACTGCAGTAAAAATTGTTTTCTTGTCATAAATCGACGCTCAAATGTTGCAAGCATCGTACTCCGTGTCACGAGGCACGAGGAGAAGATTTGCGTCTGCGTCGTTGCCATGGTTACTAATACGCATAGACAATTCGAAAGCCGCATATTCCGGTAAAGGCGAGAAGCAGCCATCAGATTTAGTATTGATCAAGCAAAAGCTAGTGAGTGAGAAAACTGTCGTTGCGTAAACGAGCCCTTAGCCTACTGTGAAAAAAAAAGTTATTCAGCGAGAGTAAGAGAGAGCGTGGCTGTAATAGTGGATTAAATGAATATAAGTTTTCGCACTGGCAATGCTGGCATACATTCAGTTATTTAAGCCATTCTTAATCTTTGCTTTCTTTGTCTTAGTCGCATTCTTCAACCCATCCTAGGCATAAATGCAATTTTTCATTCATAAAATGAGTTGAATGCCAATATCAGCTTTTAGTCTCGATGACTTATGACGAGCACATTCGTAACAGTTAGTGGGATTTGTCTGCTCTACTTACCGTACGGTAGTGTCTGCAAACATCCACATTGTTCAATAAATCTTCTTTCCACTACAGGTATAAGAAACATGGAACAAGAAAATGTGTATGTATCTTAGCTCAATTACTTTAACGATCGAACTATTAAACTGAACACACATTGGGTTAATCAACTTTTGACTGCCTTCGTAATATTCTATTTCAACGTTTGCTTATTAGTATGTTTGTTTATATTGCCCTATTGGCCTAAGAGAATCCCACTTTCCTTGAAATTCGGGATTCTTGTGTTAACTACAATAGAAATTAATCAACATGTTTTTTTTCGAAACCATGTCCAGAATAAAACGTGAACTCTAAAAATGTGAAGCTAGTTTCTTGGCTGAAGTCTTTCGTGCTTCTGAAAAATATTTATTCAAGTAAATACTTTTCAGAATCACTACTCCATTATTTAACTCCATTTAGAAGAAATAGTTTTTAATCATAAGAAAGGACGAGTACAAAAATGTTATAAAAACATTAATTTTCCTCCTCTTTCGTCTTGTGAGGTGGGTTGCTGCATTAAGTCTAACCTATGTAAATATTGCTGAAGTTAAACAAAATATAGGGAGAGGAACGAAGTTGAATTGACATTTTTTTCATATTCGTATTCTAGGCCCGCTTTTAAGCTAGTTTTGAAAATAGGATGGACTCTCCACATATTCGTATTGTACTTTCATAATAGAATAGAATAGAAAGGTGTCGGTCAATAAGCTTAAAGCTATTTGAAGGCCAAAGTGGCAGATGTTAAGTGGAAGATAGCACCATCATTTTGGTTGTTTTTTGCCACATGAGGGAAAAACTGGAGTACTCTGAGGAAACCCTGGCGCAACGAGCAGGAAACAACCAGAGAAAAACCCAAACATGTGCACTTCCTTTCATCAGGATGGAACCCGTATCTTAATGAAGCCAGAGATGCTACATAGTGGGGAGAATAGGCAAACTAGAGATTAAAAAGCTAGCAAGATATTGCCATGTGACTTATTCCAATCTTACACGAGGCCCTGGCAGTCGTTGCGCTCTGAATGACTCTAGTGCTTTTCCTTTTTGCTGATTCGAAGGCCAAGCATTAGCTCAGTTATTAGTAGCTGCAGCTACCACCAGGTACAACGTAGCACTGGTAGAGGAAAGATGCAATAGCTCGTTAAATATGTAATCGTTGGCAAAACCCAAGCGATATAAGGCTCTCTTAAGCTGTGAGTACTAATTGACCCTTCCTTAAAATGATTACTTAGATGAATAAATTAAACAGAAAATGAAGTAAACTCGATGGTACTCACTACACTATACTATATTATACTATACTATACTATACTATACTATACTATACTATACTATACTATACTTACGTTATTTTTCGTATAGTATAGTGTAGTATAGCATAATATGCTATGTGACAGAGCCTAGCCATGGTTAATATAATATCGTCCAACTCAAGATAAAAAAAATACCCTAAAAAACATAGGTTGCAAGAACTTATCCAACGTACTTTGCAGGAATTAATATTTGTGGCAGTCACACTCTGTAGATGGAAGAAGGTTTTACAGAGAAAATATTCTATCTGAGAATAAGCAATGTGTAATATTCAACTCCGAAATCATAACCACTGTTTTGTGTGGAAGCATGGCAGAAAGTTTCAATCGGACTGATATCGATTAGCTCATTCAAGATTTTGTATGTGAAAATCAGACAACACTGGTTCTGTCTAGTAGCAGCCGCTAGGAAATTTAACGAGCAAGGTACTATAAGTGTCGAAATGGTCTACAAATTTTGGTTAAATGGGCATTGGCAACACTCCACAATGGAAAAAAAAAAACACTCCCAAACACGGTGTCTTGTGATCAGTTCTTAAGAATCCACCGAAGGAATAGATTTTAAAAAGGTGGCCAAAGAGTTGAGCACTGAGTTTTGTGAATGACTTGAGTGTGACAACTCTAATTTAATAAAGAATAGTTTCATTAAATGCTACTTACAAATGGGTGTATGGTGTTTTCTTCAATGAAGTTCTTCACAGTTTGTATGTTTGGTGTACCATCGGGGTGCACCTTAAAATGCATGCAATAAAATTAACCAAAACTGAGATGAATGTCAGTTTATGTGTTAAATTATGCTTTTATAATTCTCTTTGCGAAAAAAAAATCTGGAAATAGGAATGAATAATTAAAGCATAAAACCGTAATAGAAACTAAAAATTCATACATTTTCAGCATGGTAAACCTTCATTCAAATTTTCGCTAACACAGTTTTCGCATCATTCAAATTTTAGCGATTTGATTTGTTTATTAGGGACTTGACCCGAAGTCGTACGCCCTGATGCAACGTCTAATTTAAACCTAATTACTCACTACAACAACAACTCAGTCTGCTTGGACTTTCTTCTGTTGCAGACGCAGTCACTCGTCACAAGAAATAG
>JAHWFP010075136.1:258779-304134 GCA_023313725.1 Lithobius niger
GCCGCCACCTCCGCTCTACAAATCACTTCTTCCCTGCTTCGTTAGGGAGAGGTCCTCCCAGTTCAGCTTTTGCGCTGACTGGGCTTCACTTTTATCTTTTTTATCTTTTTATTTTTTACCTTTTACTGCTCTGGCTTGCTTTTCTTTAGAATGGGAAACCATTTAAGTGTATCTTGTTGACTTGTAGCTTATGCTATAAAATATATTTTTTGCTTGACAACGGGATGATAAATCCCGAAACGTCGCATTTTACTGTATACATGTGCACTTGCTGGCTTTTTTTAAACGTAAACTCGTCTGCTTGCTCATTTTCATAACCACCAGCATGACCTACTTTAGAGCTACTTCTGATGAGTGTGTAGTAACCCACAACTTCCGACAAATGCAGAAGACCAGCTAGTTGTTGACAATATAGACATAGCCGATTGTCGCAACTTATTCAGACTAGACAGTGAGTTATGATGGAGAACGAGTGCTGCGCCAAATTTGGAGCTACGTCAAGGCGACAGAAACTGCTCACAGGTCATGCTTGAGTTTACCACGTCGAGACTACGCTTTAGGCAGTATTTCAGCGTCGGCTTTACAATGCCTAAACCCCCACTCCTGGTGTTACTGATATAGGATGCATCACAATATACATCGCAAGTGGTGTAGGACGGATCAAATAGTCCAGTGAGATGTGGACACCAAGTCCAAGGATTTTGCAGCCGAACATGTACTATGTTCAAGAAACAAAGATGTGAAGCTTGCAGAAAGATAGAGACACCCTTCCCCACAACACCCAGCATATCACGAGAACAGTCACTTACATCATGGTAATCAGAAAGAATTATAGCTACTGGGTCCGTTGGGCCTCTGCTAAAATTCCTGATACACAAGATTGCTAGTAGTTTGCAAGCACAATGATGCCAAGGTGGTTCCCCCGCATTCTACCCAGAGACTGCAATGGGGTGGACACTTAGCATCTGGTTACAATCCTCAGACAGTCATCCACTGTGACTTGAAGAGACCGGATGTGACGCAGGGAAGTGCAAAGAAACGGAAGGTGATCAGGCATAGATCTGATGAACTCCCTGTACGATGCTAGGAGTGGACCCTCTGAATTATCTTGTGCCGAGCCAGGACCTTTATGATCAAGGTGCGCACCTGAATCCTCTCCCTAAGCTGCCCATATCATCCATAATGTCGCCAAGGTACCTACCTGGCTGTTGGTTTAGAGGTCGCCAACAGCTCCTCTAACAGTGACTTGGACCGGCACCCTCTGCGGTGCTGGAGACCGTGAGAACACGACAAGATCGGTTTTAGCTAGGGCTAACAACCGCACAAGAATGGCATCTAACGCAACTTGCACATGCATCATTACAGACGATGGATGGTCTCCTATAAACCACATAACTACATCATCAGCGTAGCAGACAATGTTCGCTGAACCATGTATTTTGACAAGGATGTCAATAATCACAACAGCTAGTACTGTAGGACTCGAGTAGCTCCCCTGAGGAAGCCCTCGATTTGAAGTTACATCAGACGACCAGAAGCCATCGATTAAGCTTACATGCCATCGCTTGCCCAATAAAGCAGCAATAGCATCACCAAGCTGATTCCCAACCCCCATATTGCATAGCGAAGCTTGGACCCAGTCTATACTAACAGTGTGGTAGGCTGCCTTTATGCCTACTAAAAATTCTTCCCGTGACGTAATAATGGATGTTTTAAATGGTGTTTGTTCACATTTCGTTTGTAGTTTTGTGTGATAATCGTGTAAATTTGGTGTTTTACTTCCGTAATTGTAGGGATATTTCTACGGAGCTCGCCACTGTTGTGCCAGCGCCATAATGAGACCGATATGACCAGGAGTAGTTAATCGATGGTTGGAAATGCTGGTGTTCAATAAATTCTGCCCGACCAGAGTTGTAGTTCATTTATTTGCGGTGTTTTTTCTGTGTTGTTGAAATCAATGGCTTGGTAAGGTCAGTTGCCTTGGTTCGAATTTCACCAGGCGTGGCGAGGAGTTTGACCGTGTAACGATTTTGATGATGCTGTAGTGTTGTTATTATTAGGTTAGGTTAGGTGATGCCTTGGTTCGAATTTCAGTGGGTAGGCCATGAAAGTTTCCCCACGGATTAACTATAGTGGTTCTGTTGTTGTGTTGCTGATATTATCAGTTAGGTTAGGTTACGTTAGGTTAGGTTAGGTTAAGTTAGGTGCCTTGGTTCGAATTTCAATGGGTAGGCAAGGAAGTATCACCACTGAACCACTATTTGGTTCTGCCATATCATTGTTGTTTATATTATCAGTTAGGTTAGGTTAGTTGCCTTGAGTCAAATTTAACCGGGCAGGCAAAGGAAGTTTCACCACAGAATCACTAATGTGGCTCTACCGTGCTGTTGTTGCAGCAGACGATTTTTTCCGGCTGCGAATGCTTGTAATCTATTACTTCCACCTATCGCATATGGCTATCGGCAGAGGAAAGACGGCGACTGGTTCGTTGAGGTCGTACTGCTCGCGTAATAACTTGAAATATGGTTAAATTGCATATATTTTCGGGGAGAGTAGGGCATAAAACTTATAAATTGTTACTTCGACTGTCATTGTAATGTCCAATTAAGAATTGTTACAAAAAAAAACCGTTGTTTTCCCACGTAGGTCGCTAAATCTTACCATCACAAAATGTTGCAAGCAATAAAATCAAATAAAAATGAAGATATCTCAATTTGCTAGGTGTTGGAGTGATTGAATTTGTTATAGTCGTGTCAATGATGACCCTACAGCCATGGAGACAGGCTACAGTAATGATTGTATAGTTTGTATCGGTAAGAGTAGCAAGTAAAACTTTTTGGAATAAGAAAAAAACATAACGTTTCAATATTAAATTATTTTTGAGTGTTTTACTAGAGAGAAAGTACCCAAAAGTTAAAATCACTCTGAGCAACGCCTTGAGATTTTTAGCAGAATCGTCGTACCTAGGACGCATTTCAGGGCATTTTCTTAAGATTTGGTCTAGGAATAAAAGAGTAGTCCTGCATTGTTCCACAAGCTTGTTGTGTTTACCCCCCACTGAAAAGGAGTTGCCCAATAGTGTGAATATTCAGATAATAAAGACAGTTTTTTCAGAAGACAAAAAAAAAAACACACATTCATGACTTAGATAGTTTACTGTTAAACTGCCTAAAATCCTCACTAAGTAATACAAATTGGAAAACAAATCTGAAAGCTTCATTTCCCTTGCAGCGAGATTTTACACGGCTGAGAGAAATTTGATGCTCTTGTTTCAAGGCTTTTCTATGCTTGTTACAGAAATTCTATTCGTTTTTTTTGCTGATGTTATTTTGTGTCACCCATTCGGTTATTATTATTTTTTATTAAAACTTACCAATTTCCTCTCCCTACGTATACATTCGGTTAATTCTTTCTGTAAATGAAAAACAAATGTATAAATTTATTATCACATTATGGTTCGTCCGTTTTAAATAATTATCAATGCTTATGGAAGACCACTGTAATACAGTTCTGGACATGGCGTTTGAGTGATGGCAGTGCGCAGCTAAGATATCCGAAGAAGTTAATGTAGGTGGTGACGTGAAAAAAATCAGTCTTGCAAGTTCTTGCCAGTCAACGCCAGGTAGGGTAGTGAGAGTAGCTACCAGATTCTTCAGCAGCTACGGAAATTTATTCTAGCCAGTTCAGCACAATATCTTGGTTCAAACCATTATCGGAAGGTTCCGACTTTAAGTTCACGGGTTTTCCCATCCCAAATACTAGACTTATTTCTGTATCTAAAACCATCGGTAGGGTTGGATATGCGGTTGGTTCCGTTTAGATGACTTGTGGGTCAACAATGTTTTTTAAATTACGTCTTGCAGGTTAAAGTACTTATTTTTCCTAATTAGTAACGAGACTCACGCAAAAGTTCAGTTTTTGTAGGAAAAGAGAGCAGAATGAAATCATAACGTGAGGTTATAAAAGGTACTAAAACTTCATTATTTGTTTTACATGCGGCACTTTACATGGCATCTTTTGTTGTACATGTGACCAGGAACGTATAAAACGTTCCATTAAATATGAAAATGATGAACATTATTACTCTCTCTGCTAGTGTACGAGGGATTACAGCCAACACCATCCTAAAAAACCAGCCTACATTTTGCCTAAATTTCATGCGGTCGTAGATCAATCAACAAATCCGTAGATGTTATATTGAAAGTTGGCACCAGTCGAATTTTGATTTTCAATATATGGCTACTAAGGTTGGATTGGGAAGGGTCGTTCCTACACATACACAATAATGTACTGTAGAGGCATGCATCGGGGACGGTCGCGAATCAAAACGTTTTCTTGAACTTATAAATGCAATTTTCATGCAAATTCATTTCAAATTTTTCATAATCTTTATTTTGAACAAGACGTCTCCTGCAGTGGGATGGGGGGAGGGTGTCGGTAACCCAGTAATCTATAGTTTTTTTTATAAATCGGATTGAATTTGAAAAGCTTTCATGCAATTTAGCGATGCAATTTTCGCATGAATTCATTTTTTTTATAAGAACGAACAAGGGCAGGGCTGACACTGTAGAGGAGGGAGAATTGAGGGTGTGTGGCTCATCAACTGAATAGATATCTTAGATATGGAATTTATATACTAATTTAATTCAAATAAAAAGGAAAATTTTAAGAAGGGCTTCTTACAGTAGGCGATCCGGACGTCCTAGAAGCTAGCCCAACTATCCCACCAGACTAAGCTACAGTTGCACTTTCACACCTCCCCGATGTCGAACTAATAAATACCAATCTTCCTTTTTCACTCAAAGTATAAGTTTGGGAACGATTTGCCTGCATAAACCACGAACGCTACTTCTGTAACTCGATTACGAAATTCCCCATCACTGTTTATACCGCGGAAACTCAACGACGAATCGCCCCTTCAGACAACTTCTCTTAAAATTTTTTAGAAGTTGTTTGAAGGGACTAATCGGCGTTGAGTTTCCGTGGTATGAACGGTGATGGGGTACTTCGGAATCGAGCAACAATACAGAAATAATAGCAGAGAACCTTTGTTGGCTGCCTGCGTTATTCGTCGTTGCGATGACTGATGTGGTAAGACAATAAACGTTTAATTCAGGACGGAGAGCTAAATGGGCTTCATCAGCGATAAAAAAAACGTCAATTACCGTTTATTTACGTGTATACGTGTGTGATAAATAAACGTATATTTGAAAGCTTTATATAAAACAAATAAATTAAAAATAATTAAAAATACGACGGTTGTCTCAGCATGGCTAGTATTAGGCTTCTCTGGGAGGAAACCTTCATCGGGTAGGGTGAGTGCTATCCACCAACAAATTTTTTATTAAATTTTCAAGTTGAATTGGTTAATATTTACAAGTGGAATTCGTGTAGAATTTACAAGTGTTGAATGGCTATAATGTTGTTGTCTTCGGTTAGGTATTTTATGATGTATTGTGGTATGTTAACCTATGTCAAATGTAAATAAATTAATGTAAAATGTGTAGGAATAACAAAGAAACATGGCATAAGGTAGTGTTAGCATTGCTAGCATTAGGCTGATCTGGAAGGCAACCTTCATCTGGTAGGGTGAGAGCTATCTGCTATATTAAAACCGTAAGCACTCAAGGATCACATTAGTGGGGGGGGGGGGGGGGGGAGCAATTCTCTAAGGGCCTTAGGAGGGAGGGATACGTTAAAACCAAATACCAAACACTTAGGGAGTCGTTGGGGGGAATGGGGTGTGCGGGTGTTCGGGGGCACGGAAAGGGCTGAGGAGTGCGGGTGGAGGGGGAAGGGAAGAAATTGACAGCACCAGCTAGTATTACCAACAAGAAATATTAACCATCAAGCATTAATAGGCATAAAATTTGCTTGTCATTGCATTCGAGCTTGATTCCGATATACCCCTTCAGACAACAACGAAACTATAACTTTGATGAAACTTTGTTAGACTATTGTTGTGAAGAGGAATGAGATCTCTCATCCCCCGTGCTTTGAGAGATCTCGGCCATCCATTTGTATAGCCCATAGTTGAGCGTTCCAAACACCATTGTTACAAGAGACCATTGTTGCCATTGTTAACGAAGGGATGAGATGTTGAAATCGGTAGATAAGTGGTGTTATTTTGTTGATGGGTTAGGTGTAAGATTGGGCTTTCAGGCCTAAACGTCGCCCTTTGTAAACTCTGGCGATACCCTTTTCTTGTTTTACTTTTATTGTACTTTGCAATAAAGTTTATTATTATTATTACCATTGGCTGTACCCCTGCACAAACCAGTCCTATACAGGTATTAATCCATCATTAATGAAAAGGTACAAAGCACGGCTAAACAGAGAATGGCAAAGTACTGCATTTATTCATTCAAAAATGAACTACAAAACACGTTGGCATAATTGGGATGATTCAGGCTTTCAGCCAGACAAACAGCACTGCTGAAATGTAGGTACGCTTTCGAGGTGCATGGTGGACTACGAAAATATTCAGTGCTGCATTGCCACCTGCATACGTTACAGCCCACTTAGCGTGTGGTTTGGGAGCCAGTTGATTCCTGTGCCTCCCACGGCAGGCAAGGACTAGAGTCGAGACGCAACGTGAACCAATCCCGAGGGGCCCCATAAGTAAAAAGGAATTCATGAAGGAATACCTGAACCTCATTACGATGTTACGTTGAGGTCCCTTATAGCAACTCAGCATAAAGAATCAGGAAAGCACAAGGTTCCTCTTTAGATAAAGGTTGTGGTAAGAGTAATAACGTTATGAGGTAAAACATAAAGTGAAGAAGCCGTCCTATGGCATTTGACAGAAATGTTAATTACGATCAGTAGTGCTGATGCGGGCTTCTTTTCGAGACTTAATCTATGCTTAAGGCATTTACCCAAAACAGGCTTTCGTATACTGTGCCAACATAGGCTACTTTGGAATTTTAAAACGTTATTTAAAAAACATTGTATTAACTTTTATTTCCTTTTAAAGATAACCCTATGTTATCTTTAAATAATAGGCTTTAGTATGTTATGCTGATGTAGGCTACTAAGCAAAAACCTTATCTGTGATGGTGGCTTTTGTATACTGTACCAATACCAGCAACTTTCAATATTTTTAACATTATTTTGAAATTTTTAAATATACTTTAAAGTCTTATTAAAAATATCCCGAGGCATTTGACTGTAATAGGCTACCAAATATGTAGCCTACTGATAAGTTCAAGTTAAGCTACGATGTGTCTGATAAGGCCAAACCCAGTTAACCCTGTCGGTAGATGGTCTTTGAACTGTCCCGCATCTTGAGATTTCAGGAAATGCCCGTGGTACTTTGGTATGTCCCAAGTGGCATTTCCATATTTTGTCTGGCATTCCTCCAAAAAGGTCCACTCTACCAGTAAGGTGCATGCAGGAGTTCCGACGGCTGTGTTATCGATATGCCGAAAATCAGCGGCTTTTTACGGATTGGTCAAAGTCAGAAGTTGGCATATTACGTGCTTGTGTGCTTACGTGCTTTCGTGCTTACGTGCTTGTGCTTGTGGGAGTGAATGACTGTTTCTCATCGCCTTCCGTCAGGCTATTCCCTGTTTTCGTCAGACATTCTGGCACTTGATCTGGATTTTTTAAAGGATCCTTGATTTTCGGGGAAGCATTTTATTATCTTGAGTGTTACCATGAGTGCCCTGTATTCCTTGGCGACATTCAACCCTCTGAACCCGTGACACAGCGAATCTAAGCTTCGTTTCCCCGCTTTCCTGGCCAGTGGAACTGTATTTTCTGCTGGATCCCAAGCCATGTCGGAATGGCTGGGAATGAGCACGCTGATGATGTTGCAAAATAGGTTCTTTCTGGCCATCTCTATAGGGATCTGTACCTTGTTCTTTCAAATGCCTTTCCAGATCTACGTCTGGAATTGTTCGCTACTTGGCAGGCCTTGTGGGTCAAACAAGATGTTTTGGGCTATTAAAGGCACTGTCCACGAATAGTCGCCGGTAGAGGTGGTGTTAGCCCATTTGCTTGTTGATCAATTCAACCTTATTCATTGCCTCCTTTTGAGGGGGTTATCCATCCTGAATTTCGTTGGTGTCCATGGCCACTTACGATACGACATTTGCTTGCTTGTTGATTATCACCTTCATGATGGTGTTCGTCATTGTTTCCATCTTCCGCAGGATTTAGCACGTCAATTGGGCGATAAGTCTGTCCTCTGGTACAGGGTTTTTTAATTTTTTCAGGAGATACAGATATATGATAATATCTAGATTTAGGTTTTGTTTATTACCTCTATATTGTGTGACACAGTGGCAGACATGACTACTGCATTCTGAATGAGGTTGGCACTAATGACCTAGCTGTGTCGACGTGCCATTAAACCTTAATGTCCCACCAGTTAACAAGATGAGAGGCATCTGCAACTTGACATACGCCAGAAAAGAAACAAAAACATTGTAAGCAAAACTCCAAAAAATGCAATATGAACAAGGATCTAGATTTTCTGCAGCGGAATGGCAAATATCTCGCACATAAAATTCAAAAGCTGTAAATTGCTGCTGCAAGGCCAAGGCCCAAAAGAATCTTAAAGACCGAAATAAGATCGAACCAGAGTCGACGGAACTCCAACAACACCAGGCCAGTTCTGCGCAGACATTCACCATACCCGAGGTTACTGAATCATGGTAGACTTTTTGTAAAATGGTGCTGGACTTTTCAACACGATCGATGTCGCCAGCCAAGTATGGGGATCAAACAAGAGTGGCATATTCAAAGATAGGATGCACGAACACCTTATACGCCTAGACCTTAGTAGGGATGTTGCCAGAGATAAAACAATGATGTGCAGCTGCTGATCTAGAATAAGCTAGAGCTCATATTTTTCTGCAATGAAGGGATTGTTTCAGGTTGCCGGAAAGCCACACCCCAAAGTCATACATTTCATTGGTGGGAGGTAGTGGCGACTGTTCCAGAAAATAAAAGTTAGCACAGTTACAATTTCCAACATGAAATGTGTATTTATGAACAGAAAGTGGCAGTGCCAGGTCTGGGATCAATCAGCAACATGAAGAATCTGAGCTTCCAGAACAGGGAAGCAAGAGAGCGAGAGAATCTCTACACCAATCTTTAAACCATCTGCAAATTTAAAACCATAGCACTCATCAAAAGGAAACTGAACATCATTGATGTAAAGCAGGAAAAGAATTGGTCGCAAAACAGACACCTGAGGTTCCCCGCAAAGACCTGGACCCAGGAAGAAAAGATTTTTCAACAATCACTCTCTGGGTGTGGTTAACCAAAAAGGCAGCTTTGAGGTGTTCAATTATACCAGAACCGTCGATCTTATGAAGCAGTGTTCGATGTACAACTGATTCAAATCCTTTTTTTTTAATTGAAATAGATAGCATCAGATGAAACCCCATCTTCCAAGGCAGAAGTCCACTTATTGATGACAGAAAACATTTGGTGGGTAGTAGATCATGACGCGCGAAACCCAAACTGATCCTGGGTGATGATACCATTGTTTTCGAAGAAGGCAACCATAGTGTCTCGTATCAACACTATTAAGTTTATGTTTAACAATTTTAAAGTCTCATTTAGGCCACCTATGTTAAAACGATTGGTTAAGGTGGGAAGATTGAGCTTACGTAGCCGAATTTCGTTAGGAGCCAAAAATAACCCAAAGCACCACTTGGTGATTTTTTTGTAGTGAGGCCTTCAGGCTTGAGTACAAAATCGCTGATGTGGGCGGACAAAAACTTTATAAAGAATAGAAGCATAGAGACTGCAGTGAGATAACTGAAAGATTTGAAGATAAAATTAGCAGCAGACAATGCTTTTTTTAGCAGCAGCTGCACATTGCTGCTGGAAATTAAGATTGTTATCAACAATGACGCCAAGATCTTTAATTCAATCCTTGGAGGGATGGGAAGACTTCAAAAGACAAGGAAGGCCTAAATTTTTCGATCCAACATGAAGCACGACACTCCTTGAGACTTTAAAACTCATGAGTTTATTGTGAGCCCATTGGGCAATGCAGTTAAGATTGGACTGAAAAAAGCAAGTGGTTAGCGGTTGAGCGAATGACGCAACAAATTTTAAGGTCATCTGTAAAAAATAAGCAGTGACTGTGGTGTAAACAAAGGGTCAAGTCGTTGACAAAGATACTAAAGAGTAGGGAGCCTAGAACAGAGCATTGCGTAACCACTGGAGGGTTGGGCGACCATTGAGAGAGGGATCCCCAAGGAACCACCAAATCTGCGAATTTTCAGGTTGCTAGCAAACCACTGAAAAAGATAGGGCAGCAAATTTAATTTGTGTAATTTAGAAGGGAGAGTAGAATAGTCAACTGTATCGAAGACTTTTTGAAGTCTACAAAGATAGTGTCTCAGGGCTGACAATCGTCAAGTGCATTGCACCAGAAATCAATTGTATTAAGAAAATAAATTAACCAAGATTAGCCATCTAAAAACAATGCTGTGAAAGGTGGAACAAAACTTTGAGTCAATACGAAGGTTAGTAATGAAATCGGCGGCAATTTTTTGAAAGACTTAGAAATAATGAACTACAAGCAGATGGGACGATAATTCTTAATACGAGAAGGGGATCGTCCATAATGGAGTGAACCGACTTATGCATCTTTCAACATTGAGGGGAAAACCCTCAAACGAAGTGTGGAACAAAAAATCAAGAAAAATGGTTTGGAAAGAGAAGCAGCACAACTCTTACGCCAGAAGTGGTTAATACTATCAGTTCCTGGACTAGTGATCTGCTTGAGCTGAGCAAAACCTCTCAGGACATCATTCTCAGAAAAATAGGTGTAAAATGTAAATCACTAAATGGCTGACTGCTGCAGCTTCAGGTATTAGGAGCAGGAATGAAGAGAGTGAATATATTTGCTAATTTCCTCTGCAATAATTAAATTGTCACTAATCATTTTGTTCTTAATATTAAGTGAAGCAAGCATTGCGCATTCCTTGTGGCATTAATATAAGCGAAAAGACGGTTTGTGGAAGTTCGGCTTTCAGAGGCATGTTCTCGTTCATAGTTGCTTTCCTTTTACGACCAGCAGTAGAAACTGCTTTAGGCCACCATCTTTGTTTTGTCCTATCTAGATTCGCACGTACCAAGATTCATGGTCCTTAAACGAAACCTAGCATTAAAACGCTCATGGAGCACTGTCGTCCATCTTTACAACATGGCTAACCGAAACCAAATCTGTACCTCAAGAAACGAAACTTAGCATAAAAACGCTCGTGGAGCACTATCGTCCTTCTTTACAAGATAACTAACCAAAACCGAATCTGAACCTCAATCCCGGTAGTCGGCCTTGACATTGGAATCCTCTATTACATCATAATATGGCGCCCTATCCTGTTCTGCCAATACATCGTGGTACGGTACTCTTTATTACTACTTATAACGTTTATACAGTCAATGTAAACTTCATTAATCTTATTACAGCAACGCCTGTTATCTAGATAACTATTTATTATCTAACAAAACTTTTAATTTCATTACCCAAATCGTTTACCCTTGAAAAAATGAAAACTTGCCTTAGCTTTCCTTAATGCTGCAGTAACTTTTCCATTACTGTTGACTCCCTGCAGTGCAGAAGCTTCTAAGTCTTCAATGCCTAAGTGATAAAAAGCATCGTCGTATGGTTTGCATATCTTTTTTATTTCATTCCATTTCTGAAAAACAAAACAAGAGAAGAAAAATTTGAACTAGAATTTCAACTTTATTAGAAAGGTTTTTTTTTTTATCTTGGAAGGACGGAAGCATTACTGCAGTGAGTTCACAGTTAATAATCATTGAGATAGGGCGTGTTTCACTTTAATTTAAGATGGGGAAGTGGAACATATTGAACCCATTTACGTCAAACTTTACATGTATTTTTAATTTGAGAAGTGTAAAAAGAACAGGTAGGAATGCTTTAAAGTATACTTCGGTTCTTGCTTCCTTTTTATCTTGTCAAAAGTATCCATAGTTGTTAGCATCTAAAATAATCCCTCTGGGGATGTTGGAATCATAGCTATTTGATGCAAAGTGGAAACCGTAATTTAACTATCCCCCTTCCATGAAAACTCAAACATGGCCGTTGGTATACTTTTTTCCTCATTAAGTTTTCAGAAAACTGGCTGTATGACGCCACGTTTTCTTCCACTACTAGTACAAAAAATACGTAAACATCCCATTCGTAAACTCTAACAGTAACATGTTGAGTCTACAATTGTGATATCCACATGTTTTTGCACTCTTAGTGCAAGGAAGCGAGTCATCATATATTCAGTTTTCTGAAAACATAATGTGGAACAAAGTATAGGCTAGTGGTTAGTCAGGGTGTTGCTTTGGGGTGTCCGGCTACTGGATATCCCCCAAAAATAAAATAAACCACTTGCACATCCTCACTCTTTTCACGTTAAATTCCCGGCATAATCACCAAATTGAACCAATCTGAAAGTGATACTCCCACATTATATCGTCATAGTTTTCTGTTCACACTGCTTGTAAAAGGCCCTTACACCCATCACGTCATCCTTCCTTCTTTAATTCTTCTAATTTTACTTCCTCATTTTTTAGGGAATGAAACGATAATGTTTAAGAGATAAGGAAAATTATGCAATGGCCAGAAAACAGGTGATAAAAATTGATGTCAGAAAAAAATAAATAAAAGGATTCTTTTTTCCCCTTTTAAAAAATGGGAATCCCTTCAACATAGGCTACTGCACCAGAGCCCCAAAGAACAACGGTATGGCCCTGCACCCAAATTTATAAAACACTATTTGGTTCGGACAGTAAATTGGTGGATTCCCGACTCATTGCATAATGCAGCAAAAAGCATTCAGTTTTAATTTTAAAGAAACAAAATTAGTTGCAAATACTAATAATTAAACGAACAAGCACAACGGAGACACCATTGTGTTTCAGATTGATAAAAGGTCGTTCATCCGGATTGGATTCCCAATTTGAACACCTTTCAATTCCCGGGTTCAAGAAGGTAAGTGCAAATTTTTTTCGTCATTATCACTGCTCACTTGTCATTCTGAGCTGTGTACAATGTTCGCTCCATTTATTTATTCGTTTATTACGTTTTGGAAAATGTTTCTAAATCGTGATATTTTTTCATCGACAGATTTTCCACGAAAGTCTTCCCTAATTTAGCTAAATTTACTGATCATGACGTATAACGATTCTTTGAAAGTCATATACAATAAATCTTTATCTGCAGCGAAACCTTTATAAAACCAAAAATTTTATTCTTTCCTTAATTGTTTTGTGTGCAGTTAATAACGTTACATTAAATCTCCCAATTATACATTTCAGGGAACGTTTAAGGATATTTTGATAATAAGAACAATTTTAATGCTCAATAAATAACGTTCACACCTAAATGTACTTAATAGGGAACTATTGTGGTTCTAATTTTAACTTATATTGAGACAGTTTCGAATTTTTCGAACTTAAGCTGAGGTTTGAATTGGGTTTGAATGGTTAACAACCATTACAATTATTTTTAGGTAAAAGGCGAAGCAGATTGCCATTTTCAGTTCAACATTGTTTTGTTTTATGAAGTACGGCACAAATTTAAGCCAACTGCTTTATATGCATGGTCAGAGGACGTCATTGTATAGGACACCGAGACGTCCATATAAGTTTATAGGTTTACTTAATTCTGTTGCCAATATTCAGTTTAGTATAACATTACAACTCGTTACAAATATTACACAAAGTGACCAAAAAATTTCTGGTTCTTTTTGAATAGCTCTATTTCAACTGCACAGGATCAACAAAATTCTGGTTCGTTTTAAATAGTGTTTATTGTATTATACAAGATAAACAAAAGATTCGGGTTCATTTTGTTTGCATCTTACTGCAATTTTTTTTTTCAAATGCATATCTGTGTGAGACTTTCGTACGACTTGTTACCCGCAAGACCACTGATTGTGATAACACAAATCTACGGAATTTTTGATTAAATTGCAGCCAATTCATAGGCTATTTCAAGACTGATTGACGTTTTTACCCCCTTCATCCGAGAAATTTACGTGTTCATATTACGGCAGTCTTCAAAAAGGGGAGTACATAACACCCGCAAAACAACAGCCCCATTAGTATCACAACTCAAATTGGTAAATTTTCGAACTCTTCTAAATAAACATATCATTAAATTCATTGCAAATGAAAAATTACAGCCTTTAAATTGGCACGGCTTTCACAGTTTTTTTTCAAAAACATGAAAGACACTAGAATTCTACGTAAACATTGGCACTGCTTTTGATGAAAACGTTCCAGTTGACGATTTTTGCACTTGAATATTGTAAAAGCGCTCCACCAGGTGCGTCACAACTGTTATGTAAACTAAAAATTGTCGGTACCTGTACACTCATGTTAGAATGGATAACAAAAAGGCTAACTAAAGGTACCGTACTCAGAAGTGATTATAAGTTCTCAGCAGTCCTGTTAGGTTAAGCTCTCTTAAGTCTTATTTCTTTAATGATTTCGGAAATCAGGCCCAAAGCTGTCAAATCTGTTACACTGAGTCTTTCACCTGAATTACTCACTTTTTTTTTTACACGTTACATAAAACAAATGGTAGTGAATTTACTAGGGTACTATTTGGTGGTTTTTTAGCCGTATGGTTTGTTAATCTTTTTTCTACTTATTTGACAATGTATGTAAAATAGCACTCTTTTTGCATTGTGAGTTTAATGATGACATAGTTTTCTTGTAGTTGTTTCTTACTAAAGTCGATAAGAGTATTTACTTAACAAAGTTATTGTACAAATATAGTGTATTATATGCTGCGTTCTCGAAATAGCTTTATTATTGTGCAATTCTCTTTTTTGTCGTTAAACTGTTTTCACATTTTAACCACGTCATGTAATACCCCAGGGGGCACTAACAAAATTCATAAAGTTAAGTTATTTTGAGTTGATAGGAATTGATTGTAACTATACATTTAATTTACCATGCAGACACACACTTTCTGAGAGCCATTTAGTCACCTTGGCATGGTAGACTTTCAAATGTCACTCCAAAGTCATCAGGATTTTAACTTCTTAAATATGGTTTTCAAAATAGCGGTGCAAATAGGAGAGTTGCAGTGAATCCTAACGAATGGCATTTGTTATGGAATTCTTAAAAAGTGCTTAAACAATATTGTTAACCACAACGTTTCGAAGATACAGTACTTGCACCCGGCCTTCAAGTGCAAAGAACCAGCTTAAAAACCAAAGTAAATTGCAAAAATGACACATGACGCATTTTTAACTGATACTTTGCACTTGAAACGAGTGCAACTATTCCCGAAACGATGCGGTTAACAGTATTGTTTTTGCACTTATTTAAGCTTGTATACCTCACTTGTTACCAGTATTTGTTAAACTTAAAAGTTAGTCAATGAACTGTTAACCAACTTACATGATTTTTTTCCATGGGCGAAACACAAAGTTGTATTACGCCTTGTATTTCATACATAAGACAATGCGAAATATTTTATCAAGTATTTAACCAAAACGGAATAGAGAACAAACCATTCTACCGTAAATATTTTGTAAATTTAACATATTTGCACTTACCGTTTTCATTTTCCCTTTGTCAAGTGCAAAGCATGACTAAAAATATAAAACAAATTCATGATGTAAAACTATATCAGAAGAATCCCTACGGAATATTTACCAACAAATAGTTCGATTGAATGTTGATTCGATAGATTTGATTCGATAGATTCTTTCGGTTCAAGATTTTCTGCTTACAGGAAAAAATATTGTTGCTTTGTTCTCAATAGCAGTTAAACCATTAGCTCAAAATGTTAGCCACAACCTCTAATAGCAAAGGCACATTTGATCCGACTTTTTTTCTGAATAAACATTTTCGCAATTATTGTAAACCAGGGCTGACATCAAGTCTAATTCGAAACGAATTTAAAAGTTTTAAATGTTTTCTTAGCCATGATGTGACGTGGTGCTTTACAGTTAGTTTTTTAAATGGCTAAAAAAATTTTCCAAAAATAAAAGACGTTTTTGCTACGCACACATATTGGCTCTGGTTTAAGCCAAGAAATTACTGTTATTGCATGCAATTTGAGGAATCTCTATTACAATTTCTAATATGTGCAATACACTACTAATTTCAATTGTTTTTAGTTCATATGTGCAACCTGTTGCACATCTTTTTGAATCAGATTTTATTTTTGAGAATAACAACGAAAAATGCTATATAGCAGCTTCATCCAGCTTTTCATTCGGAATAAATTGTTTCATGCAAACAGGTGGTATGGCTTTAAACCACTTTAAACTGCGTACAGTAAAAGTGCCTAATCACCAGACGTCTTATGTGAACTAACTGAAGTCATGTAATGAATTATCTTTGATTAATTTATATGTTAATTAATCAGACAGGTTGCACGTTACAACTGACTTATTCAGTTAGTGATAACAGCGAGCTTATGTGGAACCTAAATAGAGATACTTAAGTTGCAATGACAGTGAGTTCTTGGAGGAAGTAAAGAGCTAATATTGTTCGTGTAAAAAATGTATTTAATTACCGGAAAATGTTTCAGCCTTTTTTCTAAAGATATAATAAAGCAGTACGTTAGTTGTATGTTTACTACCAATTTTAATACCATTTTTACGTTATTTTAATAATTCTGTAATTCGTTAGTTTACAAGCAAACTACTGCCATTTTCGTGAATTCTATTTGATTAGGATTTCACTGTAAAAAATGGAGGAAGGCGTGTTTTCATCTTACTCCAATGACAACCCCTAATTAATGTTAACAACTGAAGGTGCGTGCAAGATGAATTACGATTATTTGAAAGAATTGATTTTGTAGTTTACGGATCATTCAATATTTATTGCAGGCAGGAATGGAAGAATGGGATCGGATAAGATGGGATGGGATGGGATGGGATAAAACGGGATGGAGGGAAAATTGAGGGGCCAAGGACGTGCACTTTGGTAATAATAAACAAAAAGTAAACTTTATTTTTGCTTTATCCAAATCATTCGTACAGGCGAACTGCTGTCATAGTACTGAATTAAAATAAACTAAGATTTTACCTTGCTCTAAACACCATCTCTAATTGACGTTCACAACTAACGATGTGTGCAGAACGATTTACGACCATTTAAAAATAAATTGAATTTAAAATATAGTGACTAAACCACATATTTTGGCAGGATGGAACAGAGAAATGGAATGAAATAGTGGAAAAATTGAACGGCTATCGATGTACTTCTCGGGCGCTGTCTGGGAATCATGGATTTTTTAATGCCGTTAAAGTGAGAGGGTGAGAAATAAACCACTAATGAAGCTAGAGAAGAAAAGTTTAGATCTCAAAAAGACATTTACAGGAGTCGCAATTTCTAAAGACACTAAGGGGCCGGGGGTCAAGCCAACTTAGACCCCAGAAAACGTAAGGATTGACAAGGTTTTGGAATTGTTAGTATTATTAGACTACTGGTTTTGCATAGTTTTCTTAGAAACTTTCAAAGCCTTATTTCCGGGCTTTTGGCTTCCTTATCATTCAAGTGCTGACTGTCTTAGGCGAGGATTAACTAGCGAACTGAACATTTATCGAACGAAAATTTATCTTGTCGTATAAATCTCGATTTAAAAAAGGGTTTAAAGGAAGCATATTTCAATGTTCTCTGAATCATTTTTAAATCAACGTTGTATACTTTAGTCATAACGAGGCACGTTTTCATTACAACAGGTAAGTTGCTGGTGTGGACTACTTCTTACATTTCTAGGCTGCGGGAAATTATCTACATTCAGTACCATAATCATAACTATAGCTTTTGGCGGGTCGGGGTAGGGGGGGGGGTCCAAAGCAGGGGGGGGGGGGTCCAAAGCAAACTCAAGTTTGCAACTGGGCCTTTAATTGGGAGAGGGGTTAAGATTTTCCCAGGGTTTTTCAGTGGGTGGTCATCGAAAATTTAAAGATCTATACTCATTTCGTATGCCCCCTTGGCTATACATAATGACTGATTCCTTTAAGCAACTGGCATCATTGCGAAAATAAAAATCCAAATGTGGACGGCACATTTGTTCGGCACGTGGTTTTACCACTACCATAATGACATTAAGATCATCGTACGATTAACGTTAATGCTGTGGACGTTACCACTATAATTTCTAAGGTGTAGTTGAAACTTCCTAGGTAAACTATAATTTTCAACATTTCCTAGGAAATTTTAGTATTAAAAATGCTATACAAATCGACAAACAGGACACATATACATTTAGTAGTCTATCAAAAATAAGTAATAAAAATAATAACGCCAGGCTAATGCATAGTTATTTTCCCCAATGAATGTTTTTTTAACGGCAGAAATCTATACTGATATTAAATAAACATAATGGTTTAAGAGCCAAACGGTATTAATGTCCCACTAACGTACAGAAGAACATGGACCAAATTTGTGAAAATTCAAAAACTCAGGCTTGAACAAACCGGTTTCTTGAAATCTTCAAACCCGTCCAGCTCCTAAAATAGGAATAATCACATTTTAATTGCATAAGCACTTTCCCCAGCAGATCCATGGAAACCAACTGTAATCTTCACATTACCTCATTCACTGGTAACCCTTCACTAGACTGAAGAAAATATAATAGATGAAATAGCACAACATTAGTAACAACTGAAGATCCTTTCATGGCTGTTCTGAAGGAGGCACTCTATGAAAAATGACCAGTTTGTTTGTAATTCAATGTTTGGAAAGGTGAGGAAGTTGCGTCATACCTCACTTGTTTGCCATACACTTATTCTTCAACACCTGTGCCACAGACATGAACAAACTAACCTGTCATGAATTTTATCTAACTGCAAATAATGGTTCGGAATTTTTCGAATTACAATACTGAGGGAGGAAAACGCGGAAACTAACCACCTACGGGTTTTTTTTTAATCGAATCAGTTGAATAGGAGGTGGGCAGTTACTTATGAAGTGAACGGCCCAACCAAGTTTTTATCAGGCTTCAAATTCGCATGTATTAGAAAAACGACCCAGTGTGTTTAGTTGTGGCTATCTGCTTACCGTAATGTAACCAGTGCTACATTTTTTATCCGTACTAGCCATACCAGGTTCGCTTTTGATGTTGTTACATTCGATGTCAGTGCACAATGCTGGAGTTTTCTGCATACTTCCATACTAAATATTGTTCGTACGTAGGTTTGGTTTTTAAAAAGCTTACAGGACGAGTGTTACATCGTTCACGGTGTGCGACTAGAATCAAATGATTACCAATTGTAATTTTTTTTTTGTTATAGAAATTGAGTAACCAAAAATCATCCCATCACCCTCACCAAGTTAAACACGTGAGGTTGTGTCTTATTACAAACAATTTAAACAACTGCATAAACATAGCTGTGGAAAACGGCCCTTCTATGACAAGATTTAGATTTGGGGTTTGTTTAACACCTCAGTATTGTGTGGCGCAGTGGTAACCCGGACCACTGCACTGTGACTGAGGTTGGCGCTAATGACCTTGCCGTTACCACGCCATTATGCCTCAAACCGCCCTACTTCTAAGCAATACAGGCCCTTGACTTTCCAAAGACTCCAGTTTGAACCTATTTGGAGACTGTTTAGAACCTTAGTTTTCATTACATTCTTTTTTTTTTTGCAATACACAAAAAACCAGCAAACATTCCTTAATATTTCTGATCCGATTAAAGTTATTCAGAAAAATTATCTGCAATATATTGTCACATAGTTGTGTTGGGACCCTGTACATTTCTTTGCTTCAGTTATCAAATAAAAATAAAAATTATTTACGCTTTCAAATTTGTTTACGCATAAAATAACGGCACTTAGTGTTTGGTGTGTGAAAATAAATTCTATTAAACCAGAAAACCGAACGGGCTTGTTCAATATTGAATAATGTAGATTTAAATCTATTACAATGATGTCTACAAGACTAATATTAAACTGCCTAAGAGAAATTGAACTGAGTACCTCTGACATCAAAGATCAGAGCTCTCGCACTCAACTATCCAGAGACAGCGAAAAGGAAATCACTGTAGCATAGAAAAGCTGTATGGTTTGCACTAGTATTTCATGTGCCAGAAATCCCGAGTTCAAACGTGTCCTCGGCCACCACTAGTATTATGTGGAAGAGAAGGGCTCTGTGATGCCTGTTGTTCCTGTCGATTGTAGCACTTTAAAATACGCTAGGAATTTTCGACTGGAATTAAATTTCAGAATAATTACTGTGCCTCTCGTCTTCTCACCTGCTTCGGCAGGGAGTTCGTCAATTCCCCAGATAGACAGTATTTCAATTTTAGTTTTAATAATATCATTTTGTTACTCAGACAAATGTATCAGAAGGTCCAACAATGATGGTACAAAAATTTGATACAGTACTGCAAATTAACTCCATGCAGTGCCGTGTAAAAAAGTTTTTTTTTTTTAATATTTGATAACGGCTTACCCAATTAATGTGTGCTCGTGGCCCCAAATTATGGAGTTAAACAGCACTGAAACAGCTAAATAAATACAGATGCAAACCTATTTACGTAGCATTTTGGACTTATATGTCAGACTGCCTGTGTGGTGAATCGAACCCACGACCATTGAAACCAAAGACCGAGGTCCTACTGCTGAGTAATATTGAAACGGCCAAAAGGAAACGTCCATAGGCTGGATTTAACAGTGCGTGTTAAATGCTGCCTTTCGACTTTTCCTTTTGGCCGTGTCAGTATGGCTCAGAGGTAGGACCTCGCCCTTTGGTTTCAAAGGTCGTGGGTTGGATTCTCCGCTCAGGTAGTCTGACATATAAGTAAAAAAGGCAATGTAAATAGGTTTGCTTTTGTATTTATTTAACTGTCGTTGAGCCTTTGGCTTTTCCATCGTTTAACACTAAAACGGATTATTAAAGAAAATTCAAGCAGTGCTACAAAATAGAAAGACGCACAACTTTTCGAAAAAAAAATCAATTTCGTCATCAGGTTTATAATTTAAAATTTTAAAACACGGCAAGGTCACTATTTAGTCATCACATGTTTAAATTTATTGTGTTAGGCTTTTAAACATGTTAATTCATAAACCTGATGACGTAAATAATTAATTTAGAAACGTTGTTCGTCTTTTTATTTTGTAGCGCTGCTTGAGTTTTCTTTAATAGTACTCGTGGCTTCAAAGACAGCAATGAGTTTTTAATTCGTATTTTTTTTATCTCGTACACCTCCCCTTCATTAAAAAAAACGTTTGATTCACCCCAACACATAAGGAGAGAGGGGAATACATTAAGAAGATTGGTAAGCCGAAATAAAGTAGGATGGAAGGGAAGCAAATCTGATTTTTAATATTTTTGGGTGGTGAGAAGAATCATATTCATTCATGGTAATGTCGATACCTCTTTTTCGTGTTTGTCAATGTAGTTGGACTTGTCGCTACCTAACCAACGGAAATGAGAAGCCCTTCCTTACGTTGACTGCTGTGAAAACCCCAGCTCCAATCAAAGTCTTACTTGCCAAACATCTACAGTAATAATCACAATGAATGTAATTCCAATTCATCCATTTTTCGTCTTGCGTTGGCATGGGCTCGTTTATTTCTGTCGTCAACTATTATAACACGGGTCTAATTTACACAACTTATTCTTATGACATTCGTACAGACAAGCCTTGAATTTCTACAGCTACGAGAATTAACTATTTTAAAATTGTTCACGCTTTCCATTTAATGTGTAACTTTTTTACGGCAGTTAATCCCGTTGTAAAGAGAAACTCGACAAACTGCAAACCGGTCAACGTGCAAACTCCAAGATAAAATCCCAGCGATCCTCCAATGTCTGAAACTAGAGCTGCTAAGGAATACGGGGTTTGTTCCGTGATGTATTCAATGGAATTTTCAGCCATCTGTACTTTAAATCTTGTCACGTTGCCAGTGTTTTTAACGACGTCTTGAACCATGCTGTAGTATCGCTCGTCACACGCTCTGTGACAGTGGCTGCACAAGTCATCCATCATTCCGTAAACGTCAAATGTTGCATTGTGTGTATGTTTAGCCTCGTCTGGCGTCGAGCATAACGGAAGGTCTGTCCGATTCATGTAAGGTAATCTGCAAAACAAAATTCATTTGGCAGAGTCAAGTTAATTACTCATTAGGCTAATCATCACAATAAGACATGTATGGTACCTGCATGAGACGTTGGTGGCAATATAGTTTTCCACACAGGTGTATTTACAATTTCTTGATTTTCCAGCTTCGCTGCAAGGACGATGGGGTGTGTTCGCTCGTTCGTACTACGGAAAAACCGTAATAAATATATTTGAATGTATTGGTGTTTTCAAGCCTTGACCGCAAAATATAAGTTTATCAACCGATTTACTTAGCCTTTTCCCACACCATGTTGCCTGGTCGACAGTTACCATGAATGAATGAGATTGGTACTAGTATTCTAACAACTTTGTAGCTTTCGTCTTTTTTTTACGGTGGGAGGAAGGCGTTAGCATGAGTCACGTCACTTATATAGTACATTTCTTTCGGCAAATAGAACATGCAGGAAGTACATCGCTTATGCAAGCCCAAACATATTACACACTGTAAATCAATACACATAACAGTGAATTACAGGAAAGGTTAGCAGATTCAAAACAAAAAAATAATTAAATATACCTAAACATCACAGGGTTACAGCTTATCATAGTTTTTGGATAAAACTTTAGCAAATTTTACACCCTTCAACCGTCTCCTGAAGGTCAAAATGGAAGATGCAGTCACTGCAGCAGCTGGCAAAAAGTTCTACACACAAACAACTCTATTAGCAAAAAAGTGCAATATGCAATCTTTCTTGCTGACATTAACAGCCAGTTTTCACGGATGCCTCTGAGTACGCCCGTGTCTTAACATTAACAAAGAGTGTGGGTTGGTGCTGACTAACTCTCTAAGGATGGAAAATGTTAAACAAAGATCTGCCTTAGTCTTTCTGTATAAGATAAGTGATACATTCCTGGCAGGGACTTAGAAAAACAGCGTTGAACAGGTTCCACCCTGTCAATATCTCCGAGCAAGTAAGGTGACCATACTAGGCTGGCATACAAGAATTGGTCTTACAAATGCTTAAAATCCCAAGTAAGGGTGTCAATATCACCCGACTTAAAACAGCCTCTAATAATATCCGACTATTGGAAACCTGCCTGTACATTGCGAGTGCAGTGTGCTGAAAATTTCAAGTTCGTACTATACCAAATACCAAGATCCTTTACTCCGTCAATTTCGTATTCAAATTGAGAATTTGTACTTCCGATTTGAAAAGGACAGCAGTACTGTATTTCGTAGTACTATCCATAAATACACAGTATTATGAAATATTTAATTGTTTAGTGTAGTAGAGATGCAATATCTGCATTAAGTGGATTGCTGTGACCGAAACGAGGAGTAGGCCATTGTACTCCTGACATTTATATCATAAAAGAATCCAAACATTAAGGCACCATCATGGGAAGAATGGTTCGGCCCTTCAAAGAAATGACGCCAACAGACCAACACATTCACTAATGAAACCACCCTGTTTCCAGTACTGATAATAAAGGAGAAATTCAACCATTGTTTTACTGTCTGCAATTTCAATAGTGTGAACGTCACGCAAACACTTGCGCCCATGCCAACGTCACATATACTGTTCCTACAAAATTTTAAACCGAGAACACCGCTGCTGTGGCAAATGTCGGATGCCACCTATAATGCTAAATCCCTACCTATGTGCCCTCCCACTTAGTTTTCCTAACACTACCACTGTGCAATATTCGAGTTGTACGGTAGTCTTTCCACCACTTTGATATCTGATATCTGAAGGCCTCAATACTCTGCGAACCAAGATCAGGATGTCACGAAATTTAATGTAGGCATCAACAGACAAGTTCGCCAGCTAGCCATCTGCTAATTACCAGTTTCCAAGGGTAAATACGATCAAATTTCTCATTTGACACCTATTCAAACATTTTCCCAAATAAGTGGATTTCTTTTAGCTATTATCGATTTTAACCAAATTATAGTGTTCTTAATACAGTTATGTTTTAACCTAGACCATGAAACGAGGTAAACTCCGGACAATTAACACTAAAGCTCTGGCATTGTGAGTGAACTTATATATTCTCGAACATGCAATGCTGATCCTTCCTAAAACGTTCTTGCCTCACCAATCTTCTCTCCACGTATGATCCCATTACCAAACTTATTGACGTTGGTCTACCATGTGACCTTGTTTTCTTTGATTTCAGTAAAGCTTTCGACACTGTCTCACATGCTAAGTTTTTGTCAAAACTTACTACTTTCGGTTTTTCTCCTCCTTAGGTGGCAACGGGTCGTCCTTCGTGGTTCCTCCGCTCCTTGGCTTCACGTTACCTCTGGTGTTCCTGAAGGCTCCGTTCTTGGTCCCCTCCTGTTCAATATTTTCATCTCTGACTTACCTTCTGTTATTCGTTCTCCTAATGCCTGCTATGCTGATGACTTAAATCTTCTCTGACTCTCATTCCTGCAAATTACTTCAAGAAGACATCCAACGTGTTGCGCACTGGGCCTCTACCAATTCCCTTCTTTTTCATACTACTGATAAATGTCACGTCCTTTACCTTGGAAACAATAATCCTCACTTTCCTTATTATCTTTCTAGCAAACCTATCACTCCTGTTACTGATCATACTGATCTTGGGATCCTTATTGATAACGCTCTAAATTTCAATCTTCACACTGAAAATGTCATCTCCAAAGTCTTTAGTAAAGCCCATTTTACACTGAAGCGTTTCTCCAACCTTAGACCTTCCCTGTTTGCTATTTTATATAAAATATTTCTCCTCCCAGTCTTTGATTACTGCTCCCGAATTTGTCGTCCCTACAATCTTGACTCACTTAATCGTGTTGAAAACTGCCAACGTCGCCTTACGAAATGGTGTCACACTATTCGTTCCGTACCATATTCCGATCACCTACGTAAACTTGTGCTTTCCTCCATTCATGATAATTTTCATCGTGGCGACATGATACTTACCTACCAACTTATTCACAATCTTCTTGATGTGGACCCTGTTCTTTCCCTCATTCCAAATTTCAACTTCACTTTTGGCCACCCACTCCGTATTTCTGGCACTATATCTCGGAGTAAGCTACGCTTTCACTCTTTCACGGAAAGGGTTCTTCAACCCTGGAACTCCTTCCCTCAATCTGTTGTTTGCGCACCTTCATTCAATGCTTTCAAATCACGCTGCGATGCTCTAGTAGCTTAACTTCTTTGGGGTTGGGGGGGGGGGTGCTTTCTGCACCGTCAATCTCTATTTCTATCAGAAATCTCTATTTCTAATAATTTTTACTTCAACTTAGCTTAACACTTAGCATGTATCTAAAGACATAATGTTGTTAAAGAGTGTAACAGTAATTCTTAACCGGTTCCAATTTACAGTTTGAAGTTAATGTGTGACCCTATCAGTAGCACTGCCATTTGAAATACAACTAAAATATTTTTTTTGAAACTTTATGCTATGCATTGTAATTAGAAGTGTTTTCGATCTGGAAGAAAACCCAAAACTAACCTGTAGGTTGTGACCATATGCTTTGAAAGCACCACTTATTACAGAAGCCATGTTCGTTAACTGTTATTAAATACAAAATAATAATTAAATTCTAAAAGTAAATTTAATTAAATGATGAAATATCCGTCAATTCTTTCCAATTCAGTTGGAATTCAGTGAAAAAGTTTTGTCATGTATTGTTAGCGTTTCTAGTTGCCGTGAAAATATACATTACCTTTTTTAAAGAATTTCTCTTCTCCAAATGCTGTTTAATCTAGGGAAAATAAATCGAGGAAATCCTTCCGCGTCGCTACCTGCGCAGCCTCCTCATATGTAAACCGAAGCAGAGCATTATGCTCACCTTTTCTTCTTGACGACGCACGCTGTTTACATCTCTCCTCAATTAAAGCACTAGGTTCCCTGTCACCCCTACGGTTCCCGATTACCCTCCGATTGCCTGACCATACTAAGAGCAAAGGGCATGCCCAACAAAGATCTTCAATCCGCCCTCCACGCTCAGCCTCTCCGGTTCCTTTGACGGAACTGGCTTCTGAACCTGTTGAGGTTTTAGAACTCACGGCGAACCATGAGCCTCTCGATTCCCAGTTGCCGTTGGAGAATCCCTTACTTTCCGAACTTTCGGTTCCCCTCCAACCGCATGACACGGTTACTTCTTCCCCGATTCCATTCAGCCAGCCTGCTCTGCAACGGAATCTCCATTCCCTAAGGGAGGACCTTGCCCGTGCTAAAGAAGCTTATGCCTAAAACTGCAAGTCAAGACTCGCAGAGCTGCTGCTAAGGCGGCGTCTTCCTCTGCTCGCCTCATGACATTGAACTTGTCTTCTCGTTCATCTCACAGCATTCGGTCTGCTCCGCCATGTACTAATTCTCTTTCTAATTCTGAAGTGCACGACCTTATGGACTCATTCCTTCGTACCTTCAAGCACAAGTTGCCTCCGGTTACCGATTACACTTCAAATTGGGTGGCTAACGTCCCAAAGCGACACAGTACCGACACTGCTGGTCCATCTAGTCAGATTACCAATCTGGCCCCGGGGATTCCGATTCCCGATCCCATTCTGGTTCCCTGTCCCGTTCAAGATCCATCATCTCTAGGAGATGACCTCCACGATTCCTAATTCTCACCTGATCCGTCTCTACAAGAACAGGAACCTCCCTTCTCAGGCGACCCAGATCACTCTGATATTCGTCTCTCCAACCTCCTCAAGACAGTAGAGGGGATCGTTCCCGATTGCTTCTTATATGAGCCCTACACTTCTTCAAAAGCTTCTTGCAAGAATCGAGGTCTTGTTACAGATTATGGGTTTCAACTGTGGGACCAAGCTCCTCATCAACCTCCACTATTGGGGCAATCGACTACACTTCTTACGACCCTCCTATTAAACGGAGGGATCCTCCTGGGCAACGGTGCACCCCTCGAGTTGGATAAGGAACCGCCGCTACCTAGGCCAGGATGCAATTTCCTTTTCTTTCGCCCGATCAGAGATGGAACTGCTAATCCCCACAACTTTGATAGCTACCCGGATTCGGAATTCCTCACGGCAGACGCAAAGCTTGACTTCGGTTCAGCTTTGTTCCTTCCACGATGTGCAGCGATTCCCATGTTCGTTTTATGAGATAATGACCATCTCTTACGCTTTGGGCTTCGTGCCGCCTCTCAAGCGGACGTCCTTAGTACGGCCGCTAATGCTCTCTGTGAAAGACTGTACACCGATCCACCCGATGACACTCGCCAACTAGGGTTCCTTATCAACCAGGTCTTCAAGAAAAGCTCTTTGCTAGCTACCATGCCATGAATTGGTTTACCAGAGCTTTGTTTAACTCCACACTCCTCCTGCGATAAATCGCCCGCAACACATCGCTGAACCTTCACGAATCTACCAACCACCTACTAAGGAACCAGCCTATTAATGAATCCGATTTACTCTTTACAGGATTCATTCCTAAGGCTGCACCTTATTCAGACGTCTCCCGGAATCCACGTCCCAGTCGATACCGATCCCTTCAACACTCACGTGCCTCGATTCCCTCTCGTCCAGATCCCCCAAAAGACGACTGGGGAACCAACAAACCTTCGTCCTCCTCCTCGGTTCCAATCCCATGTTCCTCATCGCCCTTTCCATTGCGACCCCCGGGACGCGGCAAAGCACTATCCCTGGGACGTTTACCTGGCAATCGACGCCAAAGTCAGTCACCTTCCCGATCCCATTCCCGAAATTGCAACACATATTGACATTACCTCTTCCCCACTGGCTGTGTGAGGACGCTTTCGTTACTATGCGAAGGCCTGGCATTCAGTAACATCGGATCCCGTTATCCAGTCTATCATCCTAAATCGATTCAAGCCAAAACTTTCACTTCGCGCCTCACTACAAAGCCCTCCACGGGAATCGGAGATACCGGTAACAGTTGCATTACGTGCAGAGATTCTTTTTTTGCGTCAGAAATCTGCAATTCACCTAGTTCCACCACCCATCAGTCTAAGTTTCTATAGCAGCATCTTTCTTTGCCCAAAGAAATCAATAGGTTCTTGACTGATTTTCAACCTCCGACCACTCAATCAATTCATAACGAACCCCCATTTTTTTTAATGGAAACAGTTTCAACGTTTCGGGACTCTCTGTTCTCCAACGACTGGACGGTCTCTTTAGACCTAGCCGACGCTTACCTTCACATCCCCCTTCATGCCTCTGTCCACCACCTATTTCGGTTTCTTCACGTCGGTGCCGTTTACGAGTTTCTCTGCCTTCCCTTCGGCTTAAATGCTGGCCCTCGCATCTTTACCATGGTACTTCGACCCGTTCTTGTATACTTACTTCAACAAGGGATTCGTATCCATGCTGTCCTCGACGATTGCCTATTACCTCACCATGATCCCACGATCCTATGCTCCAACGTTCGCATCGTCGTGTCACTTTTTCATCACTTAGATCTAGGCGTCAACGTCATAAAATCTGTTCTGCAGTCAACAACAGATTTGCTTGCTTCCACTTCACATTCCCGGCAATCTGAACGTGATTGCCGATTCCTTGTCCCTCTCAACACCACCGAGCAGCGAATGGACGCTCGACCAGACAATCTGCAACAACCTCTTCGACCTTTGGGGACGTCCCATGTTAGATCTTTTCGCGACCCATCTCAACGCCAGGCTTCCCTAGTTTGTCAGTCCCCTTCCCGATCGCCGGGCATGAACAGTGGACGCTCTCACTCTCAATTGGAATCACCTACTCACTTACCTGTTTTGACCCAAAGCTTTTCTTTGTGGTTCGTGAAAATAGCTATACTAGGGGACACGCACTTAAACTGATGGTTGCGCCTATAAAAAGAGACCGTAAAAAATATTTTTTCTCAAATCGTGTGGAGCACCCCTGGAACAGCTTATCATCGGAGGTGGTGGATTCTGCGAACTTACGTATTTTTAGACAACTTCTTAAAACGACCGATCTTGCAAGATTTTTAAAATGTTTTTAATATGTTTTGTTTTTAATATTTAAAAAATGTTGTTAATATGTTTTTGTTTTTAATATTTTTTAAATGTTTTTATTATGTTTTTGTTTTTAATATTTTTCAAATGTTTTTAATATGGTTTTGCTTTTAATATTTTTTTTATGTTTTTATGTATATTACAATTGCTCCTTTTAGTCATATAATTGGTTGTATGTATTTTAATTTCTCTTTTATATAATGAATGAGTATCCTTTTAATGCTGGACGGGTGTTAGCGGAACCTAACAGTCCCTTACTGTTTTCCATTTTCCTCGTTATGGAAATAAATATCTTTACTTTACTTACTTTCTTTACCTCCACGACTATTACCCCTTGTCCTACGCAAAATCGCCAACTCTGTCGGCCGGTTCCTGCTCATAGCCCCAGACTGGCCATTGGCAGCTTGGTTCCCTCTACTCCTAGACGTCCTCATCGATCTTCCTTGGTCGTTACCCGTCATACCGCACCAACTTTCTCAGGCCATGGGGGTCGATCCCACACCCAAACCATCAAGCTCTTCATCTTCACGGGTGGCTACTAACATCAAACTCCTTCGAGCGTCAGGTATTTTTGAAGACGAGGCCGTCCACATTGCCTCTCGTGCTATCCGCACCTCTACCAACCATATTTAAGACAGTCACTGGCGATGCTGGTTTCGTTGGTGTATCACAGAACAAGTTAATCCTGTCGATCCCCCTATGTCGCTATTGCTCTGATTTTTAACTTCATTATTCAAAAGTGGCTTACGTTACCGATTCACCCTGAATGCCGTTTTCCAGGTCGCGGGAAGACATAATCTTCTTACCGTTTACCGAATCTCCTTTTTAATCCATTCTTTCCAAATGGACAGACCACGATTGCGTCGACAGTTTCCCGATTGGGACTTGTCCATTGTTTTATCTGCCTTGCTTTTCCCGCCCTACGAACCCATGGGATCCTCTCAACTTAGTCACCTCACCAGGAAAACTGTATTTTTTGTAACCCTTGCAGCTGTCTTCGCTGCGGAGAACTTCAGGCTTTATCAGCCACCGCCTCCGATTGCTTCTTTCTGGTGAACTACTCTGGCGTTTCACTGACTCCACATGCATCGTTCCGTGCAAAGACGTAGAAACCTAACGAACAATCAAAGCCATTCTTCATTCCTTTTCTCTCTAACATCTTGGGTGACGACCAGGAAAGAGCCTAATGTCCAGTACGAGCTATACGATTCTACCTCAAGGCTACTAAACCAGTTCGGAAGGACCGAACTCAACTCTTCATTCCCTTCAGCAAGACTGTCATTGTTCAAGCTTACGATGCCCTTGATATCAACTGCTTAACGGAACGAATATATCTACTTCCTGGGCTCACCACAGCAATATCCCTATTACTGACATCATGCAAGCTGCATCCTGGCGAAGTCCCACAGTTTTCACATGTCACTACCTTCGGCATATGTCCCATTAAGATGATGGACTGTACCGCATTTGCCCCTTTGTTGCGGTTCAACGTGTACTCTAACCCCTTTTGCACACTTGTTTTCTGTGTGGGGAACCGCTCGCTACCTAAGGGAACTTGGTCAGATGGCGCCCGCCGCCGTGAGATAGTCTGTGGAATGCTTTAAAAAGGGTAATGTATATTTTCACGGCAACTAGAAACATCAAAATACCAATATTACCTGGTTGATTTTGGTGTCTATTGCCTCCTTCCCTCATTACCTTGCTTCCCTGCCTCCTTCCCTCTTTTCACCATCTGGGCACAATAGAGGTCCGAAAAGGTGAGCATAATGCTCCGCTTCGGTTTATATATGAGTAGGTAGCGACGTGGAACGATATCTTCGATTTATTTTTCTCTAGATTAAACAGCATTTGGAGAAGAGAAAAGCTTTTAAAAAAGCTAATGTAAATTTTCAGGAGGCAATAGAAACCAAAATCAACCAGGTAATACTGGTAATTTGATGTTTTTAATGCCGAGCTAATTTGTTCTTTATAGTGAATATTTCCAGGTACAGCAGAAATTGAATCATTTAATTACTCTAAACGAATTGTTTCCATCCATTTACAATATTTTCAGTTTGTTTTACATTATTTTCTTACCTCCTTCACATAGAACGTGACAGTAGTCTCGAAGTTGGGATGAAATAGCTGTCCAACATCTTTGTACAATATGTCATGTGTTGGAGTGTATCTGCTGTCATGCAACTGTAACTGGAAATTCCAAAACAAAAACCATAAATATTCATTCAAAATGACTAGAGATAATGAATCAAGAAAATTCACAGCAACTAATTTCAACGTCTTAACACTGTAGTAACATCTTTCCATTTTTCCAAAGTATAAAGTAATTGCTTAACATAATGTAATTACTATGCAGCGTAAATATCAGTTAAAAGTACTTTTCTTAGTAAATAGTAAATAAAACTCTTTAAAAGCTTTCCCTGTAGCCATCCTGAAGTACTGCTTCATTTGTAGGCAGGAGTAAACAGAATATATCTACAAAGGTTTGAGTTCTCATAGATCAAACTTAAAATTGTTAAAAAATCTAAATGTTCACTCGTTCAACGTAAAATACAAACGGACATGATACCAGTATTCAAGAAACAAAAATTCACTTCCATATTTCAAATACTAAACCACATTTAAATTTAGTAGTTGTATGCATTCATTTAACTCGTCCCAGTCTTTTGCGCCATGCTTGAAGCTGAGCTTTCATTTGTACCGAATCGTTCCGAAGTCCGTGGTGCAGCACTTTCTGCACTGATAAGTTCCAAGCAGCATTTAATCCCAAACCTCTTTCAAAGAAATAACTGCTGTCCGGGCCCTCAAATCAGATCCATCCATCACCATCTGCAAAGCTAACAAATGCAATGCTACCGTGTTATACTTGACACATGAAACTCGAATCTAACATACTTAATGAAGTCACCAATGACCCTATTTACAAAAAGCTCCCTTTCAACCTACTGCGCAAATACAATGCTCGTGTTAAAAAATTCCTTAAAACAATTGTAAGCAAAGAAAGAATTACACCGGAATTTTTCGAAAAATATTTGAAAGTCGACCACCACCCCCCTTGTATTTTTCCTCAGATAAAGATCCACATGCCGGGTTTTCCTCTCAGAACAATTACGAGTGGGAAAACTACCCCCAACATTGAGCTTGCGTGCTTCCTTAAACCCATTCTAAAAGAACTCGCTTGGGGGCACCATACTATCCCCAATGCACTCAAAATTGTTCACGACCTGGAAGGATATCAACTGCCTCCAGGGTTTGAATTTGTTTCCTTTGATGTCGAAAAAAGGTTTCCATCATTGGAAAAAGAGCTTATCATTACGGATATATCTCGAAAATTGACAACGAACCCTCTCCCCCCCCCCACCCTCGCTCCTCAAGCTTGGGTGGGATAATGATCCTTTCATTAGAACAGTAAAAGTCATTTTTGAAACCATCTTCTTTGAGTATGGATGCAAATATTACCAACAAATCAATGGCGTACCGATGGGAAGCCCACTTTTAACTTTCTTCTGTGACATGGTCCTGAATAACATCGACAATAAATTGGTTGAAAAATGTCCACTAATTAAATATTACAAGCACATCTTAAGTTATTAATCCTTGATTTTCTCAACACTATCACTAAATCACTCACTTACACTAAGGATTCCTGTAAAAACAATGCCATTCCATTTTTAGATGTAAAAGTCATTATTAACCATAATAGCCTAATCGAATTCACACACCTCAGAAAAAGTATGCAGTCTACAAAAGTAAAGTAGTAATAAATGAAGGTAAACGTGTTGTCTCACACACCAGTAATGCTGACTTATTGCAGCATGAATTTCAATACATCTTGCAAAAATATGTTGAGAATGGATTCCCACTCGGGTACGTTAACAAAATAATTTCAAAAGATTTGACCCCCTAAACTGCCCCCTTCCCCCTCCTACGAGTTTCATTGCTCTGCCTTACTTCAAAGGCATCTCTGAAGTTCTTAAGAAGAAAACATCAGTAACATCCGACTTGTTTCAAACAGCTACCAAAATATTAAGCATCTAACCATGCACCATGAAAATAAAAATAGTAACAAATCAGACGACATGTTTTACACACACAATACTGTTTATCGAATTTCCTGTACGGAGCCAACCTGTACCGCTACAAATGAAGGACAATCCCTTCAAAAACCTAAGGAACGCATGGCATCCCATAAATCAAACTTCACATAGAAAGTCGAATCCAATTCATTAGTTCAACACTGCCTTTCAACAGGCAAGTCGCCTGACAAAAACGCAACAGGCCACACCCCCGCCTTGGACGAGGTCCAAATCTTGTTTCAAGACAAACACACTAGAGCACGAATTAATCTTGAAACGCTTGTCATCCATACACGCACACCACCTGTACATAACCACTTAGTGCCAGATAATAAATTTCTATAAGAATATTTTCCTGTAATTAAAACACTTAAACTCGACTCCTTTGCCAGGCATATTGAGCAATTCCCGTAATGAATGCATCACACCTATGAAACACGTGACCCTGATTTGCATACACATGCCTCGCTACTTGGTTTCCCAACGGAGCAGGTGGGTCGTGCATTTCGGCTGCCATTTCTGCCTCTTTTGAGGGGGGAAATTGGTGGTTTTTATCCGTTTTAAATAACAGTTTTATACTTTTAACGTAGGATGATTTAGTGGCTTTTGCCATGATTTAATTTTATTGCTAACCTGATACCGAAAATTGAAAATTTTAGATACGTTGTTCGTATTTTTATATAGCACTGCTTGGCTTGCTTTCCTGTAATTCATTTACCTTAGCAAACGCTTCAAATTCACCTTATCCCAATAGCCAACCATCTTCAAAAATATAATATTGAATTATGGAAAAAAAACTGTTACCATTAAAATTCATGGTCCTTTTATATAAGTAACTCCTAACTGCCTTGATCTAGATTTAAGATATAGATTTAGGGTTTGCTTAACATCTCTATAATGTGAGGTGCAGTTGCAACCCGTACGACTGCACTGTAACTGTGTTTGGTGCTAATGTCCTAGCTGCCGACGCACCTTAAGTTTCAATTCCCTCCCCCTCGCCTTATTCAATCAGCAATGCTGAGGTGAGTTCTTACTTTTAGGTTTGACAACCAGCACTTACTGCACCGGAATTGTGATGGCTTATTTTTTAAACTTTGCATTCCATGCAATTCTTGCATTCTTTTGAATTATAAAGGCTTAGTTGTTTTTCGTAACAATGCTTTCCGTTCAACTGCATAGTGTTTTATTTGCAGTTAACAATAGCGTAGCCTTTCACTTGAAAACGATTCAAAACTTCACTCTTTTAACTTTAACTTTGTAGAATACGTCAAAACGTCTTGACGGCATTACACCACTACAGTCGCAGTTGAAAAATGCATAAAAACACTAATAACAGCAAATATTTTAGTAAGATTAACTCTTTTAAAAATGTCGTAGTTTCATAATTTTCAATTTTCATAATTTCATAGTTTTTTCTCAATATCGTATTTACCTACTACTCACGACATATCCTACAATTAGCATTACCATCAGACGATGTATTCGTATGAATGAGGCACTGGCACTTGAAACAATTCAGAGAGGGCGAGGTGTACAGGTATCTTCAACTGAAGGAAAATTGGAAATAAGCCATCAGCAAAAATTATACACTATAAATAACGTAGTTCAGTAAGCCACCGTTATGCAGTTACGTTTCGTTGGAGTGGCATGACCCGGATTCGGACAGGCTGCCCAGTTCGCCCCCAGATCACTTGCATAGCGCCTTAACCGCTATGGCCACATCCTCCCCTGGCATAAAGATAACGCACTGAACCCGTTATTAAGGTCACAACCGTGACCAGGCCTGCAATGTTCTCGGCCATAGGCAAGGGAGAGGGATATTATTTCACCTTCAACTGAAGGTAGCCTCAAATGAATGACTGCAGCAGGCTTGGAGTCCCAAAAGCCAACATAATGGAATTATCTCCAGCATTGTTTTTCCAGAGATTACAGACGTCGATCGTACCGCACTTCTCACGCTCTGTAATTTGAGCCTTAAACCTATCTCATGTAAGTGGTAGAAAAGTGACAGATGCATATTTAAGATGAGCTTTAAGTCTGCTGTATGAGTAATAAAACCTTGCCAATTCTTTGAAGGAGTGTAGGCATTGATAATTAAAAAAAATATGGATTATTTGCTGCTTCTTTACTTCTTCTGCAGTTTTTCGGTTTTTTCCTCTTTAGAGGAGGAACTTTAAGGAATTCCACATTTGCGGCCTCTGTCAGATCTAAAGAAAACTCCATACTAACGACAGAGGTAGAGAACTATCTGAAAACTGCATGGTGACTTCCACACTTTCCCCGCGAAATACAGCCACCTCTAGTTCGACATAAACTAATGGAGAAGTTACCTAGAGTACACACAACCCCAAACGAAAATACTTAATCGGGAGACATGCACACAATCACCCCTCCCCCTACCACTGCAACACCCAAATGCAAGACTGAACTGAGCACCAAACCTTATACATTAGTCCAAGGCTTCCCCTTGGGCAACCGTAGCCACTGCTTTGGACAGGCAGAATGACAAGCCCTTCGATCCTGCTCAGGGTGCCCTGTCTTACAGAAATCAATAACACGCAGTTGCAAATGTATACCACTAGGTTACGGTTCATCGTGCGTTGCAAACATGCACGTTGCCTTTTGTGCCCAAATGGAGACAGGTTGGCCATGAACTGAATTATGAACGAAAATGAAATAATTGCTAGTCTGTCTCCACTAGGGAACGGATCACAATGAATAGGCATGAAACCCTTCTATTCAGAAAAATGAAGCGTCTAAAAGTAATTGAATATGGGGTGGTAATTGTTTTGGGTGGTGATAAGAAAATGTTTTTCACTGTTTACGTAGGTAATGAGATAACGTTTTCTTTTGGAAATGAAGCATTTAATGTTTAAAATAACTGAATGTGGATGGTTTCGGTTATGAAGGGTGCAATAAAAATTTAATTCCTGGGTTCTGTGTTGCAATGAGCGATGTCATCTTTCAAAAATCAAGGTAGCCTACAACGGTACAACAGGAGAATGTTGCATGCTAAGTAACTTACACCATCCTAGTTCGATCATTACACTGCAGCTTTCGCTTAGCACATAAGTAATTATGAATATAAAAATTATAAGCTCTTGTGACAAGCAATTTGCCAATTTTAGTGATGTGACAAATACATGAAAACTGCTTTCAAGCTTTTCTTTTCACTATCAAACGAATGATAAACCGTATTACAATTTACAGTAAATTGTATAAGTTGACGATGGGACTTCACCTAAGTACATACTTTTCGCTTTTTGGTTTGACTTCCATATACACTCACGACCCGTGAGACGCATGTACGTATATGAAGGCTATTAATAGGTTGTATTGTTTAAAACTGGTACCGTTTATTAAGTAGAATTCTTTGATTATAACTTGGCTCACACAGTAGGAATGCTCTGGTGTTTGAAATATTTGTAATATTTCTAAACTGTGTGTGAAAGAAACTTACGGCTGAGGGTGTGCCACTAAGAGTTTATGATTGACCCTTTACGACATATGGGTTAGTGCATTACAACGAGTGCATGACTCACCGTAAAATGCCAGTATTCAAATTCATTGACGTATCCAGTCAGGTGCACTTCATACCCATTGTGATTACCGTCATACTGAACACTATTACCTAGCAATACAAAGTAAATTAGGATCATTATTTAACTCCGGAATGAAAGATTTTCTTAGAATTAAGTTGGGTATGAGAACAGTTCAATGCTAACAATTTGTTTGTGGATATTCGTGTGTGGCAATTCGTCCGTGGCTCTTCTTCATTGGTGAATTGATTGCATGCACATTGCACAAATACATCTCACAAAACATTATATCCCCAGTATAAATTATTTTTTTTTAAATTCTTGAAGTCGCTTAGGATATTCTGCCTAACCACTAAAACATTTGTCGTCAAATTTATTACGAATGGTAAGAGTTAAACGTCAAAAGTGACTAAGATAGGCGTTGAAATTGAAAATACACACTATAAGCAATGAAAAAAAGACGCAAATTTATTACATTGTCATTTACATGTAAGCACACCCGAGTGCAGAGTCGAGCCAAAAGTTTTCGGCTTGGACTAACTATGTGGTAGCTGCCTTGGTTACACGGGCGCCATAGGCCTGTAATCGGAAGGAAGTTGGCTCAAGTTACCATTCAGGCATAGTGACATCTTATCTAAAGTGCAACGGCGAAATTTTTTACCTGTACTTATTTAAGATTAAGGCAAAACAAAAATAAATAAATAAAATTTAACCAGGTTTAACACGAAAAGACTAACGGTGCGCTTCAGCAGAAAAACAGCACTTCTGATTCAAGCTCTTTATGTTTCAATGGAAGCATACGACTGCATGAGCTATTATGGCGTTCTTGACACATCGATGACGGTACTTCTCATGACTTGCCACGCAATGTATTTGTAGTTGCAGAGAATATACTAATGCCGAATTGTAACGTTATGCTGTTCGTGTAATAATTTTTTTGGTGATGAAGTATTAAATTGAATACATAAAACGCTGAGAAGAAAATTTATTATTCATTTTATTGCGACCACTACTTAAACTTTTATAAACGATCAAATTTTGTCGCAGCTTGCTATTATCTCAAAATTGCAAACCATACTAATTTCGTAAAAAATATACATACTGAGTTTGATGGTCAGGCATGTCCCCATATATGAAGGAGTTTCTTCATAAAGTAATTCCAAGTGGCAATTCTTTTTTGTATAGTGCTCACACTGCAAGGTCATAAAAAGGCAAAATTACTGCAGTATTCAGCAAATGACTAAAATGGTTGTTCACCTTGCAGGCACCTTATCTAATAATATCAAGTGCTCGACCCATTCTAGGAGTTAAGTGTCAGAGCCTACACAAACCAGAACTTAGTAGAACTGCCGCAAATGGATATTACAATTTATGTCACTGAAGCCTGACAATGGATAATTAAGTGACATTCACGGGCTAATCTGTCTCCAACCTTACCAACAAACCCCACATACATAAAAATAAATTTTGTGCAAAAATTTTTCAATTTTCCTCAGAATACTTTTGCAGGCTACTCAATCTTTCACCCATGCTATTATAAATTTAAAAAAATCATAACCTAAATAAGTACCCCTGATTTTTTTAAATAAAATTCTCCAGTTTTTTTACGTTAAACAAACAGGTTCAAATAGGATCAAACACACTGAGACAAAAAAGGCCTTCTTCATTCCGTCCGTACAGTGAAGAATATTTACAAAGGCGCTTGCAAACATATGAATTGTACGCTAATTATAACAGCTGTGATAATAATAATAAAACATTTGTTGTGCCAATAATGCACAACCGGTCAGGTAAGGGTCTGTTGACCACTAAAATATACATTATTAACGCTGCCAAGTTAAAATATACATAATTCCGGTCTAAGTATGAACGGACCCAATTTAGCTTCCTCTGAAAGTCTCCTAAAGGAGCCGACAGAAGGAGCGGTGTTAGTGGCATTAGGCAATGAGTTCCATGCTGGAACCATCCGAAAGCTAAAGAAGTGATCCTACAATTTAATTTCCGTTTTGGAATAACTAATTTTATGCTGCAACCCCTTGTTTTTGTGACAGAGCTTCGTTCCAGTAAGGACAGCTCAGGTGGTGTTAACACGTGCAAAATTTTGTGAGTACAAGGTCATATTTCAAACGTTGAAGTTCCAGGGAGTCCAGGTTTAAAAGTTTCAACCGCTAGTTGTTTGTTGGTATTTCTCACACGTGGAATTAACTTGGTAAGTCACCTTTATACAGTCTCGACACTATCATTGTCCTTCAGTAGACCCGGAGACGACGCCTGGGTTGCATACTCCAGGGTTGGGCGAACATAAACCTTGTATGTACAGACAAGGACATTAGTGAACCTGACGTAAAACAGCGACACCCGACAGGAAATCTACAATTTGCACTAAGTGTCATATTGCTGCTGCGGGAATATGTTTTCAGGTCGTGCCTGAACTTCACACCCTGATATTTTAGTCCGTCGTTGGTAGGTCATTGAAGCACATTTACAGGTATAATGGTTCTTTCTGTTGCCAACTACGAAATGTACACATTTGTGGCTGGACAGTGTTACCAGTAGCTGCCATTTATCCGCCAATATTTTGACGTAGCTCACGCCCTCCAGACAGGAGTCATAGTCACATTTTGATAAAACCACCGAATGCAGTTTGAGACCATCTGAAAATTTCTCCTGTTTTGCATTTCTAGGTCATTCAGGTGTAATAGAAACAAGAGTGGGCCCAGGACAGAACCCTGAGGAATCCCACTTATGATTCATACTTTGTCTGATTTTTCTGACTCAATAACCACGTGCTAAAAATAAATTATAAAATACAGCGCAGGTCCCCCATTTAACGTTGTAATTTAAAGAGCATTTTTAAAGGCTTTTTTTTTAAATCAAACGAAAGAATATCCTTCTAGACACCAAAATCAAGAGCCTCTGGCCATTTACCAAGTATATTGAGTAAATTGGTCATTCTTGAAAAGGTTCTTTTTCTTAATATGCTTAATCATTTCCCTACGAAAAATGGACTCCATAACCTTACGTGGAACCAATGTAAGAGAGATAGGTCTATAGTTTGCTGGACCTGCTGGGTTTCCCTTCTTAAAGATTGGGACAACATTTGCTGTTGACCACAAGGACAGCAACTGGTCAGAGAGAAAAGACTGTGAGAAAACAATGACCAGTGGAATACTGATTTAATTATTCATTTGTTTATAGGAGATGGAGGAGTAGCCCTCGGGCCCACCAGTGTGGCTTGGTTAAGGTTTTGCACTACCGATTTTATGGCTTCAGCAGAAAATGTAATCATATCAAAAACCAAAACTGGTAAAAGGGGCCACTAAGTTCCGAATGGTTCTGCCCGTCAAAGGTTAAATGAAAACTAGAACATTGCTACTTTCGGTAGCAATTTTCAAATTTTCATTTAACGTCCAAAGTATTATTCGGTACAATTAAGTTGGTGAATGTTTTGGTGTGTTGATATCACTCCGTTGAGGGGCCGAAACCACTTTCAACTTGGTGGCCTTTTGACCAGTTTTTAGCTTTGTTTATTTTGCTTTGTTTTTACAGATGGTTTATTTTTCGTGAATTGGACGTGAATACAATTTCTTTGCAACGTCGTTTAGCTTTATCGTGATTCAGTAGTGTATGTCTAGGTACGCACGTCAGTATACACGTTCTCATTGTCCGAACTTCGGCTGTCCACTGTCCAATGAGAGACGAAGCCCTCCCACGCAATCCCCGTTACGCTCCAGGCTCCAAACCAGAGATACTATACTTATAGAGATACGAAACGCCCAATCTCCGACAATGCTAGGGTGCGACACGCCTGGAAGCGGCTGCAATGTCCGCTGTCTAGTAACGCCATCTAGTGATAATCCTGGGCTGCACCGAAGAGAGCTGTTCTCTATATGGAAAATGTTGCTAAGAAAGCTGTGTAATCAAATTACAAATTAGCCAAGTTACAAATTTAAAGCGAAAAATGTTGCATTTATAGAATACAAAGGTATCATTTAACAAATGTGCCAAAATACTTTATTTAATTTTCTCTCCGCTAAGCATAAAATTATTGAACTTCTAAAATCTTTTTTTTCACTTCACAATGTTTTTGTTGTTTACTTTTGTAACAACTTTTGTAAACAACTTTTTTTTTTGGGGGGGGGGGGGTTATTAAAATATTTCGGTTCATTATTTACCAGGTGAGAAGATTTTTTACTTCAATATTACGTTTACAGTATTTTATTTTATAAAGACTGCCAAATTTAGGTTTCCACCTGTGCTGGAGCACACTGCCTACCAAGCAGACAGCTGGCCAGAAATGCAATGCTCTACAGCAATATTTAATACTAGCTGTACCCGATGTAGCTAGTTCCGACATGCGCAACTGCTCCCCCCCCCCCCGTGTTCTCCCCTCACATTCTGTGGTCAGATTCCCCCCTGTGGCCCGTCTGGCTGTCTTGAGTTTGCTTCGCGCATGATGATGAGCTAGTTGCGTGCATCCCAACCTAAGCGTATTATGTACATAGACTTTTCCTCTCAATCACTGGCTCGAAAATACAATTCACGGATTGCATTAAACTAAAAAAAAATCCCTTTTCTATGGAGATGATTGATAACACGTAACATTTATACCATTTCTGACCATTCTGTTCCGAAAGTGGGACGTTTCGTCCCCCCCCCCCCCCGGTGTACATCCTATAAGAATGGCATGCATGGGGGGGTGGGGGAAAGGGTGCGCTTGAGTGCTAACCATCCTAAGCCTCCCCACTCAAAACTACCGGAAACCCACTGCTAGAAGGGTGTTGACTCTTGCACACAAACAAAAAAAAAATAAGTCCCAAAGAAAAGGATCCTTTCGACAGTCCGAGACAAATCTTTCGGGAACGAATAGTCCGTGAGACGAAAAGTCTGTCTTCCTTATCTGTCATGCACGGAGGCATTTTTTAGGGAGAATGTGGGGGGGGGAGAGAAATTAACATCCTTCTCCGTTTAGAATGCTTAGCGTTTTAGAAAACCTCCCAATAGGCTAACAACGAATTCATATTTCAGTTTCTCTAGGAAATAGCAAAAAAAGGTTTAGCGTAGGCCCTAATTGACAATATAATTATATATATTTCGAAACCCTAGGCGACCTATCTGTGGACGCGCCATTAAACCTGATCCCCCCCAGGCGGGGGGGGGGGGGCTATTTCATAGGTGGCGAACGCAGTCATTGTTACAACCAATCCAAATGCAGTACATTAATGCGATTGGGAGCTCATTCTTTTCACGACACCAGTGAAAACGGAGAAGCATGTTCGTTTATGGCACGGATGCAATGAAAAGGGCGAGCGTGTTCATTCTTTGCACGACAGCAATGAAAAAGGGTTAGCTGCCGGCAGTATAAAGGGTAATGTCGATTGGTAGTAACAATCAGTTACAAACGAAATATTGCGACATGTATTGTTGACGGAAAACTCTTGGGAACCAACCGAAACAAACATCAGTGCGACAACAAACGGGACAGTGTACCAACATCGCGTCCTTCTAGGAACCAGCTTGAAAGCATTATTCTTTTAAGCTTTTATATGGTGCAGTTGATGGCACAATAATAATCACATTATGATGACCTTTAACAAGCAGCTGATTTGATGTTACGATTTGATCGCGATGTTTTGTTTGTTGAGAGACCAAAGAGACCAAACAGTTATTTAGACAGGGCGCATGGTTTCGGGAAACTATGCTCTCAATAAATTCAATTTAATTCAATTCAAAGCGATGGCTTGTCTACATGAGCCACTGTGTCTCACTCGTTAAACCACTGTCAAGGCAGTAATGGTTATAGCTTAATAATCAAATCAAATCAATCATTTTAACAATAAAATCAACAAAGTTGGAGCTTCGCGATCAAGTTATAACGTGCAACCAGCGGCTTGTTAGCTTGCAAGCAACTAGTTGCCCAGGATTATCGAGCGAGGGCGCGGCGGTCGCTCCCTCGTTTTCCCGGCATGCACTTCGCACTTCTTGTCTTGATGTATGACAAGATTTAGATTAGGGGTTTGAATAATATCTCTGTAATGTGTGGTGCAGTGGCAACCCGGACCACTGCACTGTGACTGAGGTTGGCGCTAATGACCAAGCTGTCGACGCGCCATTAAGCCTCATCTCCCCCCCCCCCAAACCATCAAAGGTACGCAGTTTGTATTGTACTGCACCCATTCGTCAAATTTCATAGCTAGAAGCTTTTCCGTTATCTTGGTATCAATGAATAATGACCCTACGGGATTTAACATGGGGATGAACGGACTAGCTAACACATGATGATTTCGAAACACCGTGTTATGATATCTAGACACACGCTAGTGTATCGCGCCAAGTTAGGCAACAAACATCACAACAAACATCACATCAATTCAATTGTCGAGGTTGTAAACCATTGTAGCGCGACGCCATTGCATCAGTGTCTTATATCCTGAAGCATAGTTGGGCATATTTCAGGTACTTGGGGAAAAATAATAATGCCGTACAAAAGCTTAAATTCTGTTGAAATCGAGATCAATGGTCCACCTGACAAAAATTAAGTCGTGTAGGAATGCCAGCTATGCTAACCAGTAGTAAAACATTTCAACGTTACTGAGGGCAGATTTTGCATTGAAAGCATCTTAGCTGGCATTCCTACATGAGTTAATTTTTGTCAGGTGGGTCATTGCTCTCAATTTCAACACAATTTAAGCTATTGTACCGCATTATTACGCTATGGCGTCGCGATACAATAGTTCACAACCTCGACAATTGAATTGATGTGATGTTTGTTGTGATTTTGATTGCCTAACTTGGCGAGACACACTAGCGTGTGTCTAGATATCATAACACGGTGTTTCGAAATCATCATGTGTTAAATTTAATGGCAGGATTTTATTGTTGTTGGTTAGTAATAAGTTAGTTTTTTCTTAAGATAGAGGAGAGTGTATGGCATTGTGGCCTTTTCACTCTCGTAATAAACTTGAACTTGAACTTGAACTTGAACAACAACAAGGAAGAAGAGATTTTCTAAAAATGGGGTAATCACAATGTTGACTACCCCAGTTTTAGAAAATTCCTTATTAAAGATCTTTGCTTTTTCTTGCGATTCAGTTACATGTGCTCCTCCGGACCACGGCAGGACTGATCTGGAGTTGCTGGTTTGCTTAAGATAAAAGCGAAAAAGTGACGCATAAGTTCTCCTTCGCGAATATTTGCGGCACATGTTTCTTTAATATTCGAATTAAGTTACTTCATGATTTGGAATGTGGACGTGGCCAACACTTTTGAATAAAATAACTCCATCTGATAAAGCTTTTCAGCTTTCATCCGTGTAGCAACGTCTCCAGATAATTGGAGGAAAAAACATAAATAAACTTTCAGAATAATACTTACCAACACGTAGGTATTGTTTTCAATATGGCCTTTATTAATTCCTGCTGTCTTCCACAAAGTATTCGCGGTAACATTACTCAGTTTCAGTAAATCAAATGCATCGATAGAAGGTCGATCTTTCCAGCCCCTTGTGTAGTCATGATTCAGTGGCTGGTAAGTAACATTATTTTCCCTTGCGTACTTTTTCCGTAGCTCATTTATTTCTCTCTTGTATATAAGTGGTTGATATGGACAGACAGTAGCAGCTGGAAAATTGATTGTAGTAACAGAGTTCACAACTACATCGACGGATACAGGGTAATCTAAGTACGTTTGTATTCTTAAGGATATCTGATTAACGCAAGCGGCAATTGCACATATTATTGCAGTGGTCCAAATGATTTTCCGGACCTTTCCGTATTGAGCGTTTAGTATTCTTTCAAAACCTGGTATGCCAACGTCTGAGGCTGAACTGTAGGCATATGATGATGTATTGCGGGTCCCTTTGGCACATGCTGACATTAAAGAAGTTCGAGTTACCACTTTAGGTACTTTCATCTTTGCAGATGATTTTTTGTTATTTATCAGTTCTGTGTTCTGTGCCATTCTGGAAGAAGAAAGTGTTCAAGTTAAAACTATTTTTTTGATTACAAATGATGAGAGTTGAATTTCTAATAAACTTACCTTGACGCAGCTTCATTCCTTGGTAATGTACTCGAAGACGGTGTTTGGATAAATCTGTTTCTGTACCTTCAGGCCGTATGATTATTGAGGCATAGTTCCCTACTCGAGCAAGTTAACAAAAAAACAACTTAATTGAGCTCATATGAAATTACCATTATCTTTCATGGAGTACGAATCCTTATTAAAACTTCGATACATGAATACCGCATATCCTTGATTGAATGCTCGGGTGCTTATTATTTTCGTGATGTTGAATCCAGCAAGTATTGAAGGTCAGGTGCTTTTTTGAGACTGTGATCATTATTTTGGAGAGTGATAGGCTCTTTGCGTGTTAGTTATTATAGGTTGAACTAGATCCTCATAAATTCTCAGTACGCACGTCAACAAACTATCATCCTCTTATTGCTTTTTTGTTGCCTGACATTGCCATAAAACAGTTTTACGTTCGGGACATTACGAGCTTGCCTACGGTTCAAACGACAGCACACTTAAGTTAAACACATACAAAAAGGCAGTAGGCATTTACTTGACATCCAATTCTTTTTATTTTTGTGTCAAGTAGGTCAAAGTGCTTATTTGTAACTCGATTAGTTTTCGTGCTGTACCCAGCACTTAATCAAGGAAATACGGTACTGGTACTTTCAAACTGACAGTGACTGACCGACTGGTATAATGATAAGGACAACATATCAAATAAAGTATATCAAA